>WURT03519366.1:45645-65207 GCA_009936505.3 Holothuria glaberrima | reverse complement strand
AGAGAGTGCGGGACCTCCGCGGGAAAATTTTGGGGAAAAACGAGCCCTTATTTGCAATTTATGATGTTTTTGGGCCCTCAAATCACAATTTGGACAGTGACATTTTCACCATTTTAGTATTTTCTCTAAAGGAGGAGGGCAGTTTCCCCCGTGTCCCCCGCAGTATGCTGTATGTAATAAAAGCCTACCATTTATCATAAGGCGGCCCAAAATGCCTATGGCAGAAAAAGTTCGGGGGCTAAAGCCCCCTAGCCCCCCCCCCCCGTCTCCGCGGTCCCTGCTTGTTTACGGCAAACTCTTTGATAAGCGTGTACTCGTTACTGATTGTGCGTAAGTGGCCGCATGAGGTTCTTGTAACGAACTTGCAGACTGCACTGCGATACCATCCTCGTATCCTCATGTATTACTGTGGAGATACTTCACTGACGTCACAAATTTGACATGTGACAAAAGGAAAGTCCGCGATATTATACGTCAAACTTACTATTCGACCAACAGTTATTGTTACTCCCTGAACATGTGTATCGGTCAAAGCGAAAATGATTAAAAAAATCAAATACAACCCTAACCCGGGTCAGATCCCTAATTCATGCAATGTTCTAAGCACCTAATGGGTTAAGTAAGGCTTAGACAAGGTTTTCGGGGACTTTAATAGCGTTTAGGGCTGTATTTGTTGTTCTTTCTAAACATTTTCAGCTTTCATTGTGAATTTCCTACAGAGTACATACATTACGTGTTGGCGTGAAATATTCATTCCAGTCACTCACATTCAGCCATCATTCCTTTACGTTTAATCCTTTTGGACTAAGAATAAGCAATCCAATGCCCAATGTGATTTATCAGGATACCCCATTTTCTAACGCTAACCATTACATTAGACGAGTATGTTAACTTAGCATTTTCAAAATGCCTGAGTTAAGGCACATAATACAGTTGTTTATCTAAATTGACCCAGATTTTCAGTCGTAAAAAGCTGCCTTTTTACGAGCGAAGTATATCTGTCGTGTTTTCAACTTACAACAGTCATTATGAATAATATGGTTACATTTCTTTTGTCAGCTTTGTCGATCCTGTACTTCTTGTACAATAATGTAATTTTTATAAAACGCAATTTATGCAAGTTAAGTGAAAAAAATGATTGTTAATATAATGTGAAGAAAACATTATGGTTTTCTCCCTTCCGAGTGACTGTCCTAAGTCTAATTTGAAGCTTCCATCGCCTCTTTACCTTTTTGCAGACTGCTATTACACACAGCTTGCTTGATCTCCCCAACCTGCCTACAATTTAGATTGAGAACTAAGCAATAATATCAAGCAACTTGTTTCAAAGGATCCAGTAAATACAAAAATTAGTTAATCGTTAAAATGAAATCACAGTAATCACAAAATACGGTTTTTCGTACAAACCTAGGGCTTCCTACTTGTAAGACGTGTTCCGTAACAGCTGATTGTATATTCATATTAGTGATGGAAGCGCTTGGGAATTTTCCCAAGGTATTGGGAATCTACGGATTGACGTGAAAAACTTGGAGATTAGACCTGATAACTTGGGAATATGGAGGCTCTACCGTAGGATTTAGACAATATTTTGGGAATAAATGCCAGTTTCAAACATTTTGCTCTTATAGAACCTCCTTGGTTACATCATGAGTTATCAGTTACTTGTTATGCAGACGGAGGTAAATGCCAAATGGAACTCTTTAAGCCTGAATGAAATTTCTTCTCTTCGATTGCTACATAATGCTTTTACAAAGTTCCAGCAACGCAGTTTGTGTACGTTTTAGTCAACGTTGAGAAATCTTGGGACTTTTAGGCAGATGATCTTGGAAATTTATGGTCCGTTGAATATGGGGACATTTCACTCTTTTACAAGGCCTATGATGCATTATGAAGACTCCGGAAGTACTACCACCTTCGAGTGGGCACTTCTCCTGGTTAAAGACAACAACAAACAAATTTGTTAGCATTACGGTACTAATTCTCCTGAAAGTGCGCATGATGCTAAACAGAGTTTATATATTATTTAAACGGTTAAGGTTGTGGCCTAATGGATAAGGCCTTCGACTCATATTCGTGAGCACATGGATGTCATACGTTTGATCCGTCATGTCGCAAATTTATCGTACTTCTTTTGCCCTTCAGTTTTAGATTCGCGAGTGTGAATGCCTTGCATTCTGGTTTATTGTCAGTGTCCTACGAGGTACAAGAAAAATGAGGGGGGGTAATATTCTCTCTTAGCAAGGTTTGGGAGCTTAGAAAATCAAATCCCAAGTTTTGACATTTTTATCGTAGCTATCTGCGTTTTAAAATAAACAACATTCAGAACAAAAATTATTAGAGTTGCTGCCTTCAACCTCTGGCCCCCTCTCACCGATTCAGACGGCTCTGCATGAGAAAGACGGGGACAAGTCTGGAACACTGTTGCTATACTTCTGTATTTGCTAAAGAGTTAAACCATTAATGTTGGCATATTTAGCTACAAAATGAAGACAACGTTATGTTGCTTGGCTAGCATGACAACGCAAAAGACAAGTTGAGAGAGTCTGAAATCGTTAAGGTGGGGTAAAAACATGCGGGGTCGTTTAGGCTTGTCGGAATAAATCTCACGAGGACGAAATTTTTCTATATGGGAGTGCTTTACAAATAAAGAGGAGACAAGCTCATAACCAGAGAGGGAAATTAGGTTTACTGATCCAATGGCGCTGAAGACCACCCGCCGCTGAATCAAGATGTGTTTCTTTAAAGGTCGCATGGTCCAGGTCCAGCCGTATGGTCATTTCAAGAGTAATAACTAGCCAGGGGTGAACCTATCGGAAGTTACAAAGTTACGGACGATGGATTTTGAAGTATTAATTTATCTCCACAAGCAGACATGGCGTTAAATGCGCACTAAACACACCACACAAATAAAAACAAAACAACAAAAAAAAAAACAATTTATTATTTTTCTGCTTTATCATAAAGGGGCCTATTGAGATGGTTCGAGAAATTCATGATTTTTTGTTACCCCTGTTGAGTATAACTCACATCTTGACGGTAAATGGTCAAATTAAAAATTCGTAACCAAACACTTTTTATCATTATACTCATATGCACCCCCTGTTTAAATACAACCAATGAGTGATGTTTATACCAACTTGATTGACAGGCTTGCAACTCTCCTTATCAACAGCTGTTGTGATCAAGGCTTTACTTCTATACATGTTTTGCATGCAAAAGAGACTGACCTATCGAGGGCTTTGACAATCATCGTTATTAAAACCTGTTTAGCCCATAAAAACTACAATTTATCACATTTTTGGTAACTATAGGAAGTGATACATGAATAATGACTCTAATCAGAAGCATTGTCATGGAATGATGTCCTTCAATTTGTCACATAATAATCGATATCAACTCAATAAGCTCCTATAAGCTGAACCACAGTAACAGCCGATCGATACAGTGGGGTTGGTGAGTAAAGAGACTGGCAGGCTATTTAAAAAAAATAGCCAATAACGCAAAAGATGCTTGTTAAGTGCGCAGAAGAAATATTTTTTAAACTTGTTAAGATATTTTACTAAATTTCACATTGCAGAAGACATTCATTCCATTAAAATCCCCCTAATTTCTCTCTCCCATTTCCGTTCCCAACTTTAGGGTTAACATTTGTAGGTGTGGTGTCCCCAGTTCAAAAAAGTGTTCCTTTGCTCCAAAGTTTGTCTTCAATGTCTCTATGCATGGAGGCATCACAACTGCAGCTTTGAAAAGGTTTCATGTGGTTTAGGGCTTTAACTGGTTTGTCCTTTCTCGAAAAAAAAACGTTTCGTTCGAGTAAAGGTTTTTGAAATAAAAACACGAAAGATGTTGAATGTCTACTTGAATTAAAAACAGCAACAATTATGCCCTTCCTCATCGGCTACTTTATCAGACTCTAAAAGGTTATGGTGATCAGTGCCTTTTCTTACTAAACTTTAACTCAAAATTTAATTATTCAACCAACTGAACCATTTTAATAAGCTTGGTAAAAGAGGGTTTGAGTTTATATTTCGTAATCAGTGTTCTATCCCTTACAGTGAATGTTTGTTCATTACTTAGACTAAGCTAGTTCACTCATGTAGAACTATCTCGGTAGTACTTCCATTGTTTAACTTTAAAGGCAGCTTGTATCATGTAGGTAAGCTATAATGACCATATCTTGCTTGTGGTCTATCCTGTTTATGTCTTCTTCATAAATAAATCTAGGTGCGATGACCGGTAAATCAGATTAATGAAGGATTAAGCATTATTTGCTTGTCAATCGAGAGTAACAAGTTTGTGTCAAATTTTACCTATCACAATGGAACGCGTAAAGCCCGGGTCACACCGCCACGACTATACGCACGACGCGACGACGACCTCCCACCGCGTCGGCTGTGGTCTTGGCGGTGTGGACACTTCCACGACTACGATTTCTTTGATTTTCGTCGGGTCGTATGCCGTCGGCAAGATTAAACATGTTCAATCGTAGTCGGATGAAGTCAATAGTCGTAGTGTGATTTGGCCAATCGTGAGCAGCATTCACTCACATGGTTTTCCCGTCTTGCAACCAGCAATAACCACAAGCTCTATGCACGTTTAAAGACGGGGAATAGCGCTCCGAAAAGGGGCTTTCTTGCTTGGAGTAACAAATAAAGGTGGGTAACCTCAGTTCTGTGATGTGTCGTACTGTGCTTATGTACAACAGGCTTCTTCACTCGGGGGGGGGGGCGACCTGTTAAAATTATGGGGGGGACATTTGCTTGATTTACCACTTTGCATCTCCCGTCAGGGTACTACAGGGGACCACTATATGTACTTTGGTCTTTGCCCCTGGAAGCCAAGCGATTTGATGCATTCTAGAGGACGCAGTTAACATACTTCTGATCAAAAGTTCTCCCCAGCTGCCATTAATAGGCTAATATCACAATTATTCGTATCGAAAATGTGTAACAACATTTATTTTTTCTGCATACCTCTAAATATGGGGGATATTTGATATATGTCTCCCACTAAAAATACTGAGACGGACGTGTCTCCCTGCCCACCCCGTGATCTCCGCCCATGTCTTTACTAAGCTTTCTCCAATATTTTAGTAAAATAAATTAATATTGTGCCGAAAATACGTGTAAGTTTAAAGGAGCACAAGCCAGGGCGCTGGAAAAATATGTCTTGACCAGATTATTTGTAAAAGCGCTTTGAGAGTTATGGTTAGTGTGAAGCGCTATATAAAACTGTAGTTAATATATGTGTATCTTAACTATGATAAAACGAATTATAAAAATTATTATTACTATTGTCAAAATACTGCAATTTTCTAGGGTAGCACAGATTTCCCTCTGGCATAAACGGCCCAGCTCCAGAAAGTCCCCCACGCTTATGTGTGTACTGAAAGATTCTATTTGACAGGAATTGGTTGCAGTGATAACGCCTTTTGTGACGTATACTGGCTTTCCCAGCGTGTACTAGAATAACACGTAGGGACTGGTGGCGGGCTGCTTATGGCGCTCCTTCGGTACAGAGTCGGAGCGGTGTGACATGGTGTTTTTGTAGTTTAGGAGGGCGCCAGAATGTCTACAATTTATGCAAAGTGTCTACGACGGGAGAAGTCTTGTCGGGTCGTAGGTAGTCGTAGCGGTGTGACCCGGGCTTAAGGGGCACAACTGTACGACATTCATCAACGAAATGGCGAAACAAAATAAACGAAGCGTTGCAACGCTTTACAAATATACCTACTAGTGACATGTAACCACGTGGAAAGAAATACTTGCAGTGAAAAAAGGGAACAGAAGTAACAAGGCAGAGATCGAATTTGTTTGGCGAATTAGACACCATTAAGTGGGAACTTACGTTTATTCTTCCAGTGCAACTCTCGAAACCTTATACGCAGGCGTACAGATATTTTTCCTAGGTTGAGTTATTCTTTGTCCATGAAAAACCTACACTGCTTGAGGAAATTGACCCTATACTTCCTGCTCGTCTCTATATAATTCCATCGAGATACTGCTTCCTGTACTGGGTATCAGAAAAGTATAGTCTACTTTTTTTCGTGTTATGTTGTCATAGCCCACTGAGGTGAGATTGCAAGGGCCTCTGTTTATCCTACTATCGAAAGTTTCTTCTCCATTAAATTATCAACGTTCAACATCTACAGTGTAGTACAGTAATAAGTTGATCAGGGCGGACGATTCAGGACCTTGGGGATGAAAGTTAGGCCAGTTGGAAATTACCGAAATATTGCAATCAGCCATTAAAGGGAATATGGCATCCTCCAAAAAACCAAATCCCTGACCAAACATATTTAGGAATATCCCCAGAGCGCCAAATACAGTTGATAACTGCGCTTTGATTGGCATTCATTCAAACAATACAGTTTCACTCTGGTTGCACAGTCAGCTGTGTTCCCGATTTTGCTCACACACACACACACACATACATATATATATATATACACACTATGTTTGACAATATTGCCTCGAGCAACTTAAACACAGTGCAGTCTACTATGGCCTTGGCTAATTGTAGTAAGAGGGGAGGTTTGGTTTGAATTGGAGGAGCTAAAACTTAACTGGTAGGGAGAATTATTACTGTCTGAGGTGAGATTAGAGTGTCTTTAGAACAGACACCCTGTCTCTGACCCAAGGTTTATTTTTCGCAACGAGGCCCGGATTCTACTTCTTGAAAAAAAAAACACCAAAATAGCCTGCGTGGGATACCCTAGTTACTTAAGTCTGCCAATTACATAACAAACAGAAGTAATTAAAAAGCTCGTTATGAATGATGAAACTTGTCCCTGCATTTCAGGAAACTCATTTAAGAATAGTACTTAGGATTGCATGGTAAGCAAATTGCTATGATCTATTAGGAAAACTAACAAAACAAAGAACTAATTTGTAGTAGATTTATCAATAAGTGGCTTCAGATGTAAACCATACACCAGTACTGGCCCCATGAATTACCTTCAAACCAAACTAATCAAAGCAGAAACTATGCATAATCAGTAGCAAACTATAATGCATTCGTATTATCTCTTACATATCTTTAAGTAGACCTAGCCTTTATCGTAAAACGCGAAATATTTTCCCCAACAATGTGACCAACCATCATGTAAGCTTTAAATCATTTCCGCTATTATTGACATGTCAAACAAATTGAGACCTTAATTATCGCAAATCATGAGATGTGCAGTCTGAATAATAACATTTAACTATGTTTTGTGGCCGATCATCCCTACAAAATCGAATGTATGTGTGGTGCATGCTTACAATTAGACTGCCAAACCTTGGTGATTCCTTGGCGGTTTATTTCTGTCCGAAAGCTTGAAATAACTGGAGACTTCCTTAATTCTGTCGCTTTTTCACCTATTGGGCATCAAAATTCTGCAACTTCCGCTTAAACCATATTAAAGTCAATAAGATCGCCACATTAATTTGCAGAAAAATCACGATATCGACTGATTTTGAGCTAGCTCAAACTTTGCGGGCTTCTTCTAGCGACCATAGCTTTTTGCAAACACATTTTCCTTGTAATTTAGCTGTGAAGAACATAAACCTCCGTCTCCTTAAAATTTCAAACTTTATTGGTAGCAAACAAACACCTAGAGCCGCATTAGCTAATTTGCAGTTTTATTGGTAGCAATTTGAAGGAAATGAGGCACTCTCCAGCGGAAGCCCCTTTTAAGGTGTACATGCGAGAACAATTGGATGAATTGCATGTTTTGCATCTGCATTAACTGCTTCTTGACATATTTTCATCTTGGTTTTGTGCATTTTCTAAAAAGGTGACTCTCCGAGAAATATCCTAGCTAACAGATCCCACGGCGCAATTGCGGACATACCTAAGTGAGCATCGGACATAAATCAGTGAACATTGAAATTCTCGAAATGAGCATCGAATTCCCGCAATGCCCGTAAGGGATTGCTTGAAATTTGCTACGAATTGATTCCGCATGTAATCTAGAGGGAGTGGAAGATTCAGCAAGGAAAACTCTGCTTAAGACTATATTTGACATATCCGTTTCGTTGGTACATTTACTTTATTACTGTATTCTAATCACAGGTCAGTTAGCAATGCAAACAATTGTTAAAGCATAAAATTGCTGTTACACTCTGAACATAAATTATTACCAACCTTTGTGTAGTTGTGTTTATTTGGTATGTGTATCATTACTTTTAACCCCTACATGTAATTGTTGTTAAATAAGTTGTAGTTGCAGATAATCATGTATTGAAATGAATTTTCATTACCTTTTTGAAATATGTCACATATAATTTCATGGTGGAAAACGAGTAACAAATAATACTCTGGTTTTCTCCGTTACCATACAACAGAGAAAAGAATTGCGGCCTAGACTTACGTTTCAAAGTAGGATGTTAATCTCCATTTTATCTCTATTTTAAAATTTTTTTTGAAAAAGTGGAATTAAACTGTTTCATTGTCATTGTCATGAGCTGATCAGATGGAAAAACATTTTAAGAAACTGGGAAAACAAACTTAATGAGAAGGTTTTTAAGGGAGTAAATTATTCACATTTGATAGGAGCAACATCAAAAAATATACTTAACATACTATTTTGTCAGGAAAAAGTGCCGGCTGAACCTACCTCTTGGCTGTCCTTCAAAAGATGATTTCAAATTTGCTGAAAAGGAAGTTAAGCCAAATTTTTTCAACTGGGGTACTGGGAAATGGCTTTCCCATGGCGGCAGGCCGTACCAAGATCTAGAAAGTGTCATTTAGATGAGGAATTTTATGTAAAAGTGTCATTGTACGACGATTGATGACGGTGTTCCGTTAATATTGCGTCACCAAGTTTGCCATTCGGTTCCCCAACAAAATATCCTGGGTGCCCACGGACTTCTCATGTATATGGTCAGAGGATCACGTGAACAATACGGTCGCCACCGTTTGACTAATTAAGGCTGACCAAGATGGCCGTTTAGCTACTACTATTTGCCCAATTTGATGATAAATCTGCAACATTTCAGACAAAATGTAAACATGAATGGAAGAAAAATATCACATTCCTTCATTCTGTATGTTGAATTTGACCTGAGTTTGTATTCTTTCAAAAATATTACAAGTTTCTCACACAATCTGTCGATACTGAGTCACTTGAGTAAGTACAAACTTGTACACACAGGGCTATAGCAGGCAGCCATATTGGTAAGTCTTGTGTAAGTACGGTGGCCACAATTTACGCATAGGATGTAAGGGCTATATAGATATATATATATATATATATATATATATATATATATAAGAAGTCCGTGTGGGTGCCCCACTGCAAGGCATCACTGATCGTGTGAGATGGACTCTACAAATCAAGCCAGATCAGGCAGTATATCAAAACAGAATCTAGTTAGGGTAAAAATTCCAGAACGATTTAATGTAACAAAAATTCATGCGGGCGAGTGGTTTTCTTCCCGAATAGCTGGATAACGATTACTACTAACTAGGTCAAACACGGACATGTGTCTGGGCGAGGAACACTACCGTTGCTTGCTGAACTGTCTAGCAGCACACAGTAGTATGTCGACAGCATTTGCCGGTTAGAAAGCTTCCAATACAGTTCATGACTTCAGTTATTAACAAAATGAGACTTCAGTAAAGAAATGCCATTAAATCTTGGATTGGAAAGTACAGATAATGAAGCTGACGGTGGCTGAAGATTGCAATTGTGACAACTAAAGAATTTCAGGCAGTTTTGTTTTTCGTTCTCTGTGTGAGGATGTTCCTCAAGATACCAACCTAAAGTACTTCAAGAGTGTAAATCCCTTACGTTTCTGACATCTACACTTAATGCATAAGAAGTTGCCCCTGAAGTGATATCGTTTGTAGGCGATCCACTTAGGGCGGGCAATCACATACGGCCTTAGTGTTGTAAGTAATGAAAGTTTGATGTCTTGTTAACATATCCTACGAGAGCCAGTGGGAGTTTAATATCATATCGGTATTCATGTGAGTATTAAAATGAACTAGTCCCTTTCGAAAAATATACAGACAAAAGTATTAAATTAAATTAAATGAGTTTTGTTAAAATTTGTTAACATTTTATCGCAATTTTACGACTATAAATTGTTGCCTGTTCACTCTTTTTTACGTTAACTTGCAAGCTCTACTTGTCCACTACATTCAGACGTTTGGATTGTTTTTCTAATGGTTTGAAGGAAATACCATCATTTCGACAGTGCCAGCCTCCGAATTAAGTACATGAAATCTCACACGGACAGTTCAGGCGATAATACTGATAATGAAATACTTCCCCAAATAATGTTGGACAAAAATCTCCCACGTGACCTGGTCTATGTAACCAAAATATGTTTATTGAAAACTGTGGCTTCTTTAAAAATAATAAAACCCCAACCAGGAGCTCTGATCGTTTGTTATCAATCTGTTTGTGGAAAGCTACCGGTGTCGCGTTAATAAAACTTTAATGTTTTACCACAACACAAACAGACAAAGCGGTACGGATGGGTATCCATTTCACTTTTCCCATTTTAGTAATCTAAGAAGTTTCCAAACCTGTATTGGGAATGGCTTGTTGACATTCAAACACGTTTAATGCGTACATACACCGCGCTGAGTGTGCAATGTCTCGAGTAGCCATTTTTATATGGAGGATTAGGTAATTCTAAGGTGTTATACAGCTAAACGGTTTGAAGTATATGGACACTCATTCTGACTTCAAATTCTTAAAGAAAAAACTTGAAAACATGTAAAGGTGGTCCACTTTTTCAGATAGAAGAAATCACTGCTTTAAAATTTTCAATTGAATTCTGCTCCCTCAGTACAGTTTTAAAGTAGAAGCAGGGAGCTGTAAGAGATGGAGATTGCACGCTTTCTCTCCCTTTGAACTAGGTGCATAGCCGACACTTAAGCTAGGTATTGTCTGATTCCTGAAATTCCTCTAAACTAATAAGGATAAGGCAGTGAAGACAACTATTCTCGTCGTCTGCTACATCTGAGAGAGCTCATGGGACGATTTCCCGCATTAGTATCACATTGCCAGCCGTCGGTGAGAACAAAATTTATTTCAACAAGGTGCTGCCAGGTGTCACATTTTAAAAGGTTACAGTGTACCTCTTTATTACTTTTTAAGCAAATATACCCTTTTCGCTATTTCAGGAACAATCCGGAATGGTTTGAAATATCGTCATCGAAAGTTAGACTCCCACTGGTTTTTAAACAAGTTCATTCCTTTCTTAATGAAGAAATTAGAATAATAATAAAGTAATGCAACTTAAAAGTGGCTGAACAGTCGTTTTGATCAAAAACGGTGGAAAGGTTTCACATGTATCGGCTAAACACATATCTTCAAAGCAGTATATTGACAATGGTCTTTGAGGATTACTGCACTTTAAAAGGAGGAGATCATCATTAAGAAGGAGACTCAACAAATGTCAAACAATAAGAACAAAATGACCTGCCAATCAAATTCCGTTACTTGAAGAGGATTTAATAGTTTTCAAGTACATATTGTCTGGCAGACTTGGCTGAACAATCTCCATGTCTTACAGCTCCCTGGTATAACGGACAAGCTTTACATAGGGTGCTTGGATTGAGTACAATGTTAAATAGACTAATGCATCTCCAAACACATTTAGACAATTGTTGACTAGACGTCGAACGTCATATATTCAAACAATAATATAACTGAGTCATTGACGACTTGTGCAGATATTCCAAACGGCACAGATCAGAACTCTCATAGAGTAATGTGTGGATGTGGTCTTGAGCAGTTTAACTCGCCACAGCCTTACCTGAGAGGTGCACTAAATCAATTTCATTACAGAAAACATTTTATTCAAATCAATTTTCTCAATATATTTCACGTCGGAACAAGTCATACATCTTAACATTTTCGCTAAATATGCTCATTATTTCCTTGGTTATATCTTTATCTGTCAACATGGATCTTTCGTCCAATATCTTGGAAAAACGACGCTATTATTTGGCATTCTGAGCAAGCAGGCAACAATTCTCTTTTAAATGTTGTTACTGCACCTGCTTTAAAGCTCTTCTCATTTTTTTCTTTCAACATGGATCTTATTTCAATGCCAACTTGTTAACAAGCTAGTCCTTTTTTCAGAAATCTTGGAGAAGAAAGGCCATCTCTTAAGGCATTCTGTGCAAGCAGTCAAACAAATCTCTTTTGTTTTGCTACAGCACTGGCTATAAAACTCTCAATGAACAAACTTTAAGAAGTAAATGTGATCACTGTGTTCGAAATCAGTAATGGATTATTGTAGTTCTCAGGTCCTTCACTTTTTTCTATTCAGTGATTATTTTGCACCGTGGAAACCATTTCATCCAACGTCACTCATACGACGTGTCATTATTCCCACCATGTCTGGACTCGAATTGTGAGCACCCAGTGGTTTGACATTGCCCCAGATGGTCAGAAACGACACTCCCATACTTGTAACGACTTAGCAGTGTATACAATTTTCTAGTACTTGCAGATTGTTGATACCCTTACCTTTATGTTTTTCCACCAATATTTGCTTAACCACCTTTCCCTCTTCTTTCAATTTTTACATGTAGATCCAGCCATCGAAACACTTCAAGGTAGAAGGGTTCTGAAGAGTCAGAGAGTTTTATTGAATGACGAAAATGCTGTATGTAGACATAGTTCTTCATAGATACTGTGGCTGATTTCTTCTCAGCTTTATTGACACTTCTTGCCGAAACTCACAACCTTATAGAAACAGTTACGAATACACTAAGACAGAAGTGCAGTACCTATCTGGAATTTCTTTGATACCTTCATTCTCACAAAGGATTTGCACTGCAAACTGTTTAGTATAGAACAAAACACAACATTCATGAAAGGCTATACCATGAGTGTCTTTGGTAAATCAGTTCTAAAATGACTTAAGCAAGTAAGCCTGTTTGATCTTTGTTCTGAATTTAAGATTTACTTTAGTTTGTGCAAAAAACTGTCAAATGACAAAGATGTGAATTCAATCAATGATGTGTTTTTTTTAATAAAGCGATTTAATCAGCCAACCCAGCACTAAACAGCACGAAGGGAAAACTTTTGTCTGGTCTGGGAGAGATTCGCATCCCTTTAAATTCCATGCAGAGAGGTATCAGGCTAAATTGCTCAAGGGCATACCCACATATTAATGTGTGTGAGAGCTGTCTGTCATGCAATTGGAAGGACTAAGATCCGCACAAGCCATCACTGACCAATTAGAGTAAAGCTGTTATTTAAATTTATGTCAATCAAAGCGCAATCACCAGTTGCAAGAGAGCTGTCCATAGAGTCTTAACCATGTTTGGGCTAATGTACGTGGATATTGTTGGTTTATAATTTGTAAAACATTTTCCGTTACTTTATCTCGTTGGGGGTATTTCGATGACTATTTAAAGGAATCCTTAAGTATGGGATAAATTGCAGTGTGTTTTAAAAATGTAACTACTGTTTGTTTAAAAAGAAAGAAGTTGATCTTTTTATCTCTTTGTTCTCAAATAACGTTCAAACTGTAAGAAAGGCGGATTAAGTTTTACCAAGCATACAGCAATACATGCATTAGCTATTAACTAATGACTGTTTCCTGCTCTTAGATTAATCACCACTGTCATTGAATAAAATAACCCACACATGGACAAACCATCATCTCGCGCGTTCCAGCGATACTTTGTTGAAATTTGGCAAAGTCAATAAAACTGGAGAGTTGACGTTTACTTTTTACAACAATATTCTGGTGGGGCAGTTGTATGAGGAATAATTATCATGGGTGGAATTGTCCGGGTGGAAATCATCCAAAGAGAGTTTGTCCGGTGGGGAGTTGCAAGGTTATTGCTTTTTAGTTCCATTACAGCGGCAAAATTCTCAAGAACAAAATAAATCAATAGAATTATATAGACTGATATAAGGTTTTTTTGAAACCGCGGAGTTACACATGGATTGATAGGATCACTTCGGTTATCAGAGCATATCATGCACAACAACAAATAATTAGAGCATATATTGCGTGAGGAAACATGGACTTTGCTTCGTTTGAGATCAAAGACGTGTTCAGATCAAGCTCTGAATAATAAATTGTCTTACTAATCAAAGAACAAGGGAAAACATGTTTGTTTTTTTACTTTCATACCTTCCATTCAGGTACAATTTATAAATATATATTCTATATATTATAAACACATGCTCATAGGATAAAATATAGCCTACGAGAGTAAGTGTAATTCCGTGGTTTAAGGGACTTTGATTAAGGATCAGTTGACTCTCTCTACTGGTTGAGAAAGTTTACCTGCATCCTTTGAAAATACAACGAACGTGAATCTCAATCATCCAAAATGTCTTTCTTGCTTGATGTAACATACTTCTACTGCTAACGTTGACATGTCTTCAATAAGTAATGGGAAAGACATAAGTATTCACAATTTTAAAGCATTTTGTAACACATCAGGAAGAAACTCTGATGTACAAGATTTTCAGTTTTTATTTATATCTTGTCATGACTAATCAATCAATTTTGACATGACAAATGATAATTCCTTACAAAGACCCACTAATATGTTGCCTTCTTGACCAAGATATCGTCAACGTCCTAAGTATATAAAGATGTCGCGAACATCTCCTTTACGAATAGAAAAGACTATTGCTCACAATTTTTACCCTTTAAAATAAGTCCAAGAAAGGCACGAAAAACAGAATCGACTACCAATAATACAGTTCATACACCTCAATATTCCTTACCTGTATTGATTAACTACTTATCCTTTGTCCGAAAAAGTGTTATCTGCTACAGATCTCATTATTTTAGACCTGCCCTAAACATTAATTTACAATTTCTATGTCAAAATTTTGGCCACTCGCACTCAAGTAGCTATAAGAAGTTTAGGTCAGTTTGAACTAATCTGAAGGTTACACAATGTTTTATTGTAACATCACTAATAACCTTTGCCCTGCAGAGTGTTTACAGTGTTATCTTTTAACACCTAGGTATCCTTCTAATTTGCATAATAGCAAAACATATTTTTTGGTAAACTACTGGAAATACGTAGAACGTATTTAAATATTTTTGGAAATACAAAAAACAGATTTTTCTGCAAAATTTTACAGAATATAACTGTAAATAACCATTCGTAAAAAAATACAAATTTAGTTACTAAACCAACTGAAATACGTAAAACTTTTGTAAAAATACAAGAACATTTCATGTAAATTAAACACAGAAGTTATTCTGAAAATTTTATAGAAAATTCACTGTAAATTTACAGAAATTTTTACAGTGTAGTAAGGCAAGAATCTGTTGCTTTACTAAATAACATAGCCCATGTATGTAATTCAGTTATATGCATAACCTCACAAGGACGTATAACCCCGGGTCAAGTTCCCACTCTGTAAAACACATACCATACAACAATGTTGTTTAAAATATTACCAGTGACAAGTCACTAACAGCGAAGAGATATTTTACTGTCAAAGACACACATCTTCACAATGCTATAAACCCAGTTACACACTGTAGTAAATTACAGGGTGTGAGTCATAGGGTGTGTACTAATATACCTTAACATTGTCTCATAGTGGAACTTTCCAGATTTCGGGTTCTTGCATATACCTTATGACACTGTCCTAAATAATATGGATAAATTTTGATACTCTTCTGAATTATACAGGCCCTGTACTGCTGAACAAGCACCCTCACAATGATGGATTATTGTACATTCCATCAAAATATCTACGGTCCCCTCATCAAATCACGTTGAACAAACATAAAACCTGTGAAGAATAGCGACAGGACACAGGAGAACGACAGCCCAAGATAGTTATTTCTCATACCAAGGACCAGGTTTTTTTGAGCCTTTATGAGTAATGAGTGTCCAGCCGACGCAACCACCCTTATACTGAAATGAAGGATATTCTTTATCGTGACCTAGAATAAGATCTTGAGTCGGGCGAGTTATAGTGCTTGCATAGTTTACTATTTGAATCGACGGGGCAGCGTCATTTTATCGTTAGAGGGATCCGGTTTCTTTCAGGAACAGAACTGAACGGTGATAATGCATAAAAAGACGTGAACGACAACTCCCTCTTTTCTTTGCTAGTCCCACCCAAATTCAGTATGCCGTACCCAAATTTTATTTCCTGTCCTTCACAAATGCACATGCCACTCCACCTCACTACCATGGTAAACTAATTCCTGGGTGAAGTAACCCCTACTTGTGAGACCCGAATACTCATTTTAAAAATTTCTTCTTTGTAATTCGGTAGAGTAAAGTAAATCAATTTTATTTAAAGGGAAAATGCAGTCACCCCAATTTGGATTAGTGTAGTAGTCTACTTTGTTTCATGAATAATTCTTGAGAATCATGTGACAATGCTTTTCTCGCTAAATTGTGAAATTTTCAAGGAGTAACACCTTGGTTTACCTTGAGTATGAAATACTTGATACATGAAATATCATGATAGATCCTTGAATGAGAAATAAGTGGAAATTTGTGAAATTTTTTATTGTTTCAAAATAAGTTTGGGACGACTGCTTATTCCCTTTAATTATATGTAGTTAAGAACTTGCATATCCGTGACGAAGCACAACTCAATATACAACCAACACCAAGACAATAGAACCAACAAAAATAAGGTTAAAGACGCATACACAGGTAGAGCCTGAAAAGGGATAGTGAATTTTATACTTTTGACGATAAATTAGTATCAATGCTAATATTGCCGGTCACTTTAGTGGATTTTCATAAGGTAAATGGCTGAAAGATTGAAGACTGTTGATTCTAATTACGAAAGTAAGGAACGCAATGTAATTAAGTTTGCAGAACGTTTTAGTACAAGCCTTTATGATCTTGTAAAATGCATTGATGCAGACACTGGTTACTTAATTAACCAATCATTTAGACGCCTATCCAAGCATTGATGATGACTTTGTCAGATCCATATCTTAATTTTGTTGATATTACTGTAAATATTAGCCTGCACAAACCAACAATATCGGACGCGCTGCGAGACCCTGGAAATTTCGTATTACCTTTCATATCCATGAAAGAGAATCCAACCACACCCTCTCCAACCCACTTAACCGAGTCCCTTTATCCTCCACTCAGCGAGCAACACTAAAACCCGCACTATAATATCTGTTTTGCTAATCGCGTTTCCGTTGATAATCTCCTTCAACCAATATACATGCTTTAGGCTTATATTTCTCTTCATTACAGCAGGCTTTTATTACCAAATACTACGATAGGAACCGAGAGAGGAATCTCATGACAGCAATTAAATGCCTTTCTCTGGTAACAGTCTGCAATAGTTCTCTGACAGTTGAATACTACCCTGGGTTCTGGTAGAGAGTTTCTTGCAACTCCGTGATCATGGTTCGTCGCATGTAGCACATGATTTTCAAGTTTCAAGTCCTACTCATAATTAGTAAATAAGGTATCAATAAAACCCTATCAAATTTACAATTTACCAAGGTTTCGTATATGTTACGATGATATCCACTCCCCCTTCATAACCACAAAATTTGTAATGAAAATACTTGTACATACCTGTTTGAATGTCTTCAAGTTCGACTCTTCACTTTGCCAGCGATTAAAATTCTATGCAATTAAGATATGATCTTTTCTTCTCGCGGAATAAATACAACTACCTCGTCAAAACAATACACATCGTCTATACCATCGATATAACTAATAAAATCATAACCGACGTGCGCAGGCTTATGACTTCGGAAAGCCAATGGTGTTCCTTAGCTGTCGCTACGACAACAAGTTGGTTGAATCGGCGATGGGCAAGTAGTGGAGAATTCGTTTAATTTCTCTGTTGGATTACCTCTCACTTAGACAGAGTAAACTGATTGACCTGCTCTTCAGCGCTCATCAAAGCAGGTTTGGTCTCTGATTGATCTCATTCAAAACTTCTCCAGACGACGATTCCGTCGGAATAAGACGACAGGCCTGAACGGATTACTCCACTTGTGTCGATGTGACTGCGTTGGTAAGTCAATGATTAACTTTCTCGAAACTGGATGTCAAACAAGTTTCATATGTAACTTCATGTAGTGTTAGAGGCATACGTTAGGCAGTTCGAAATGACAGTTCGCTATGGAAAAGCACCCAGTACAGCAAATTTACCAGTTGTTGAGACTGGCCTTCCTATGAACTGATTTCCATGAAAGTGATGGCGTTTACGATCTGCTTTAGGTTGTGTTTTATGGTAGAACCGACCTTGCAATACCCCTAACTACATTTATCTTTCAAGCTAACATATTTTCGTTTTGATATCCTCTGTTTGTGAATTGCTGGTATGGCAATCAGTACAGTCGAACCACGTCCCTCTCTTCTTCTCTAAAACTAGTGTATGTTACGTTCTCCTTATTTACAATTTCAAACAGGTTTGTCAATAACACTTTAGCAGATCGTTTGGCTTTTTGACCTACTCTCGCCCCAATTCGTGCAAAAGGTTTTACATGAATAATTTGCATTTACCACTGAAATTCGAGCGTAATCAAAGTTCATCAACACATCACGTTCCTTGGTTTGCCAAAACTCATAGCACTATTCGTTATTCTAGTGATGATACTTTCAAGGTAGGTCTGTGAGGTATTTCCGTGAAATAGTGTACCTTACTTTTCAAGCCTCAGTAAAAGTAACTTCGGTCTTTGACAAACATATATATATTAGTGCTATGTTACACCGTAAGTGTTATGACTTGCAATGCAATCACTGGTGTTGTCAACGTCTGACAAGAAACCTACACGTGACTGGTCTTTACAAAAGGCGCTATAAATAACAAGTCAATTGAAAAGTTTAAACCCAAAGAAGTTCCATGTGCATCTTGAAACGTGGTATAGACCAGAAAGGTTAGATTTGGGAAGCATTGAAGGATGCTGGTTCAACATTTTGAGACAGCCCCCTATTTTACTTACCGTTGAACAGTCTGTACGTTTTAGGATTTAAGGGCACACTTTTGTTCCAAATTAAGCCCATTTTATGTTATCTTAAAAAAAACCGACAGGCTCCTTAATCATCTCTGAGATTTTTTTAAGATGTGCTATGGTATCGTTGTTGTTTCACTCAAGTTCAACCATTCAACAAGCTTCCGATAAAAAGGTGAAGCATTAGGGCATATATCGGTACATTTCGTAGCAGAGATAGCTTTCCTTAACAAAATTTTCTAATTCCAATAAAAAGCACACGAAAGAAAGTACACTGAATTGTACTTCCATTTTTCAACTGCTTTAAATCTGGAGGGGAACTTATTAACACATGATTAAACAGATAGACAATACTGTCCATTCACGATGCTCGGAGTGCAGTTCATTTCATTTCCCCTTATATTGCAGTAAGCAGTGCAACTAGAGTGTTTATTTTTTCTATTACTAGACTTCTGTATGGTTGTATGTGCATCAAGCTAGAATCGCTTTACCGACTCTGATCATTGAAAGGACTCCTACGGATATTACGTATACACCTCGGTAACGTCAATATGATGTGCAGTACTAGACAGAGATCGACAATTTCCTAAGACAGACAGACAGACAGACAGACAGACAGACAGACAGACAGACAGACTTAAGGTTTTTCACAAATTTAAGAAGAGA
>WURT03519366.1:25859-43279 GCA_009936505.3 Holothuria glaberrima | reverse complement strand
CATAATTGACAGTCCAACCATTACACTGGGTCAAGGTACATGAGTGACAGTCAAACCATTACACTGGGTCTGAGTGCATGAATGACAGTCCATCCATTGCACCGGGTTTGGTTGGTTGAGTGACAGTCCAACCACTACTCTTGGTCAGGGTGCATAAGTGACAGTCCAACCACTACACTGGAATCTGGATGCATGAGTGATAACCCTATCATTACCATATGTCTGGATGCTTGGGTTGACCAAATTAAACTTTCCACTTGAAAGAATGATCGTATCAAACACAAGATATACTAGTTATCCAGGAATAATGAATTGTTAATATCTGGAACAGCTGTTCATACACAGATGGTTATAACTTAAAGTCGCAGTCTTCAACATTCTTTGGAAAAACTGTAATACAACTAATTAAAAGTATAGGAATGTCTTTGAATGGAATCTAAGGTCCTAAATGCCATATTTAACTTCGTGCTGAGAACTGTACACCAATTTCTCTTCAAATGTACTTGTTTTGCTCGATCCAGTAGGGGACTACTGTTTCACTGCAGTAGTGGCAATCTGCGAGGAATATCCCCGAGACAGTCATATTCCTGGTCGGAGAAGGTTCAAACGACGCTGAGCAAATATAATTTACTCAACCGGTACTGGTACGTTGGCGTCCTCACTTATGAGGGGTCAAGGCGTATAAAAGGAATTTTGGGACGGGCGGAACGTGGTTTTTCCCCTAATTGGTCAACTTCAAATCACGACATTAATTTTGGCCTAAAAAACACAAATTTTGCCCTGAAATCGACAGTTTTTTGCTCAAGGTCAGTTACCACCCAGACCGCCGCCATCTCAAAAAAGCAAGGTCAGATAAATTCAAATCAGCTCAAACTATTTTAATTTCAGTTAGATCCGTCCAATCCGGGTCCAATTCAATTTAATTCCATTTTACATGTAATTATGCATTCCATTCTATTCTACTCAATGCAACCCATCTCAAATCAAGCCAATAACAGTCATATGTTATGTCAACTCAAGCCAATTCAATTTAATGCAGTGTAATTCAATTCTAGTAAAGTCAAGACAAGTTAAATTCGGTTACATGTTACTTAAAGCCCAAAATTGTTCTTCAAAGTATTAAAGTTTTCAGTCTCCTTTGCATTGATATCAACTGACAAGATCCCATTCCTCATACTTAGAAGTATTTCTATCATCTTGCAACCTACAACAATCTTAAGATATATTGTTTCTCCGAAAGGTTGTTCTTGATGTGAAACCTGTAATATCACATGATAAGCCGAATAATTTTATATTTCCTTGATATGTTGCCCTCTTTAATATATTAAAGACATTTTTCTCTTCTTTAATTATTGCGTTGTTTTTACTTAATATATGAGAGATGGTACTGTACCATTCCTATTTGCAAGAAATCTCAAGGCTAAGAAAGTAGATCAACTGTAAAGAACTACAAAACCATTCAAGGGCTCACCTTGTGTCAAATAATGTAATTTTCGGTAAAAGACATTTCATAAAGATGACAATCTACAAAGAAGGATACACTGAATTGCCAACAACATCACAACACAGAAATGGAAGAGCTTCTTTGAGATTTCTGTAAAATGTAATCAAGTGTATCCATTCCTAGCAGATTCTTTAGCATATCTGATAAAATACGCCCCTTGGGGTTAAATTAGCTTGGGGATTTAAAGTATTTTATTTTCTATGAACCTTTTTCTATTCTTTTTATTTCCTTTTACAACCCTGCCCAGCCCCTACCTTGCCATCAAAATGCACTGCCGACACTATTGTTTATGTGATAAAAATTTGTCTAATCAAAACTTCAGTTCTTTTTTTCGTATGTCAACAGGTGAAGGTGAAATTTAGCATTTTTAAAGTTCTCGGTTTCCAATCAGTAAAAGGGAATTTGATAAGGTTACACGAATATTAGTCCAGTAAAAAAAGCTCAAATTAGGGGAACCTATCGGAAAAAATGCAACAGAACGTTTTTATTGTTTTGAATTATCAGAATGGCCCCACTGATGATCCAAAGGCAGACGAAATCTAACAACGAGGGATAAGATAATATGCATCGATTTAAAATGGTCTACATTGTCAACTGTTAGGTTCCTTAAGTCAAAACGGTTGCTTTCATTCCCGGTAAACATCCAATGACCTAACTAAAAATACCCTATTAGGTATTTTTCACGTCATAATACCAAAAGGATGTCACATTTTGTCATTAGGATATAAAGTGGCGACATGCTTCGAGGGAAATGTATTTATTCCGGTAAATGACTTGTAAGTAGTAACTGGCTGTATGCAACCAATTAAATTTCACTCAGTTTAAATTTGAGATGACGTCTTTACCACATCATGAGGTTGCAATGACCTCATTCATGTCATAAAAACTTTATATATCTTCATATGTCGATTATAATTCTCCGTTTTTAGTTTAAAAAACTTGGATATAGGCCTTCCGTCCTGAAAGAACCGTGATAGCAGAATGAAACTAATTGAAACATTGCCTAGGTTAAAACTGGTCATTTCGTGTCAATAAGCAAGCAGTCTGACAGATTGGATTTAACCATAGCCGTCACAGTAGGTTTTGTGGCAAGGAATAGGAATTGATATGAAGTTTGCACGCCTACGTACATTGAACGTATGGTAAGAGAGCATTTTCTATCGCTGCTCTACGTTTGTGGAATAAAATGCCTTTTTCAGTCCGGTCCTCAAGAACTATCGACTCTTTAATTCGTACTGAAAATCTCATATTTTCGAAAATCAATGTAATTTGTGATTTCTTTGTTTTGCTTTTAAATACCTTAGTTGTTTTGTTAAGTTTTCCCTTTCATTTAAGCGTTTCAACATTAGTTCAGTTCAGATCCGTTCAACATTATTCAGTTTTGTTTCTCTTTTCTCTGTTTGTTACCTTTTATTTCTAGATGTACCAAGTTCCTTTTGCTCAACGAGTAATACGTTGTAAAGCGCTTTGAAACGAAGTGTAATACACTTTCAAAAGGATTTAAATTATTATCTTATTTCGCAATTTTGAAGCTAATGACTGGATAATGTATCTTTCTGAAACACCCGCAAGCAACGATATTGTGAATATAATTTGTATTCTGCTTTCTAAAGCGTTACATATCTCCAGGCGGTATTAATAGTTACTCTGTGCCTAACTCTATGCCTATGAATTTAAGTACCCGGATACTCCGTGTTGGATGTGTTGTGTCTCCCTAATCCGGCTGTGAAAAGGCACAGTAAATCTGTAAAACCTTTAACTTCGGCTATCTTATCAAATAATATACAGTGAGTACGAATTTAAACTTGAACCTATATTGGTAGTTACAATGCAAAAAATTTGAAAAGTCATTAAAAAAGTATGTAATAAACAATAGTTATGATATCTTGATATGAAATATCGTTTGCATCATACGGCATGAAAATGAAAATTTTTCTTATGTATTCGATCTTGTAACGACCACTCTTAAATTTAAATATTATCACTTGAGGCTAACGACCTCGTCCTCCAAGATGAGAACCACTTTTTCTAGTGGGCGCGGTGTACACCGGGTCAATTATCAAGACTGTACAGTGTTCCATGTAAAATTGAAACCGCACATAAATATACCGATACATTTACAAGATAGCAGGCTGAGCTTGAAAAGGCCATACTCATTAACATCTTGTAAACAATTTTGTTTTGCAAAAGAGAAAGTACCTTTACATACCTTATACGCCTTTGCTTCTCATTCTAATTACATATCTGGTTATGTATTTATGTGGGTATTTTGCTGCAATACAGAATCCATTCATCTGAAGCAGAAAAAGCCTCAGTCAAAGTTCTGAATACTTCTCCAACTAAGATAATATGCAATACTAGTACAAGATATCAAAAGAAAACTTCTGCCACTTCTGCTACTCTAGGCAACCTACCACGTGTTCTGTGTTTGCCAATTAGTTCCCCACATATCTGAATTTGTAATATTTTTGTGTTGGATATAATGTCTCCGACATCTGAACATGGAACATTTTAACAAGGTCTCCATATTTTGAACCACATTCTTTTTGACACTCTGTATACTCAGCATGCAAACCTTTTGAAATAAACATTTATACTGTGAAGAACTAACTTTGTGGTCCATAACGTGCCGTTCACGCTAAGGATGTGTTTGTCGGTATTAACCGACAACTTGACTCAAATTTTGTCACTCGATTTGCCAACAAGTCCAGCTTCGTCACTACGTGTGGATGAAAATCATTTTCTCATTTGTCGTATTTCTGATTCATGGTGACAGGTGATGTGATGTCATACATACGACAAAATGTTCCGCAAAGAGCACTATTATACACTGACAGGGTAAAGCCGTTTAAGAGCTATGCTTAACGGAAAGTATAGAACCAATTTAAATACAAATAAAGATACCTTAATATACTTAGTTCAAACAGGTAACTCCCTGGTTCAAATCATGTTGACATGAAGTCAAATTAACACGATAACGTAAAAAGAAAGTCTTTGCGCTACATTATCATCTTTACTGTTAAACATAATGTATATATTGACTTTAAATTTATGAAGAATAACATATGTATAATTTTACAATTTAATAACAAAATAAACGTTTTACAGGCTTATGACGTCATATTCACGTCGTAAAGCCGTTTTAATCAGGTCATTTGATTCTTTTGTGCCGTATGTTTTGCACTCATAATACATATGTGGTATAATAGAAACCCGTTTTGAAATATGGGGTCACAAAGTCGTGAACCGTGGCCAGTTTAAATTTATGCAATTAGCCTATATCCGAAAGTCACATTTTGTCCACGTTTGGATATAATATTCAGTGGGGCTATCCTAATCATTAAAAGCCAAAAAATCCTTCTGTTGCAATTTGTTTTAGGTTCAGCCATACATATAGTTCCAACACGTCTATGTTCCGACTACATGCATGTAGACACGTGACCTTGGGTTGAAGATATATATGTTTCTACCTCGCATACAAATGTTAATGTAATTTGTTCTCAACTCTAATTCTAACTTAACCTCACCCTTACAAAAATTCCCAACATATTTCCTACAGAAAATCAGTATGTAGGATTTATGAAGGATTTTGGGCATGTTCCTGAAGGAAATGGTTTTCCTGTAGGGAGTGGTTCCTACATGACTCTTTCCATTTTGTGAGGGGGACTTTTTCATCATCATCTATTAATGGCCATGAGCGCATATGCACTGACTGTTGGGGTCTTGTGCATTATCGCAATACGGTGCCATGGCAATGTATTTTAAAGCACTGAGAGAGGTCACTCATCCTTTGAGGAAACAAGTGGTATGCTTTAACAGGTCCATTGAGTAGAAGATACAGGATGACAAATGAACGTCTGCATGATAAATTTATGATTGTTTTTAACTGTTAGTTTTACGTTGCTTCTTTTAAAAATGAGTGTAACAGCTCTGGCTCTACAACTGACATCCACTTTTCTGAGAAAAGATGAACATGTTCCTCTCTTGAAGGCTATTCGCTGGTACATTCAGACTGCTGCATGCATGCATTCACTTGTTACTGCAGTTTAAAATTACTGCATAACCTGAGAATAGTTCAATTCAAGTTTAACTGACAGAAAATATAGTCCAAAGAAAATTAAAGCTACAATAGGTAACTCCAGTCAAAATTTCGGTTTCTGTCTGAAAGAATATCCCAAAGAAATAAAATGATAGAGACTCAAACGGTTCTATGAAACTTTTTGGATTTTGCACAGTCCTGGTGAGCTGTTCTACACCAATATTTTATAAAGATTGTAAACACTGAGTGTCCAAGCACAACCTTCTTTCACTACAACTCCAGAGTAACCTGTACCATACTGCTTATGCCATGGAGTCTCTTGCTAGTGATGCAATATACCACACTGCTAAAGTACACACATACTACAAGTCAAATCCATGGCTTCTCACAGCATACAACACTTACACAGGTATCATTTCAAAAGTCCTTTGTTGTGACTACTGACCAGTAACAATGGACTTCCCTTGATTCATCCACTGCTGAAGTAGACAGTATGTTGGGAATACACTCTTAATTTCTACAGGAATTGGTGAGACTTTCCTACGTAAGAAAGTAGCAAGTTCCTACGTAGGAAAATTGATATTCCTGTACAATTCCTACATGAAATGGCAATTTCCTACAGGAATTGGACATTTCCTACAGGATTCCTACAGGAATTATGCTGGGAATTTTTGTAAGGGCAACCCCTGAGGTGTCGGAACGTAGAGGCATTTAAGCAAAAAGGGGTGGGGGACTGGGGTAGAAATACATGGGAGAAGCAGACGAACTGTTCGCCATTGACTTTAACGAAAGTCGTTAAAACCTTGCAATTTACCTTATTTTCTCCAAGGTGTCACAAATGGGGCAAATGAACACTGTATCGGAAGAATTTTTATGACTGGCTAACGTTAACCCATATTCCTAAATAATTCCTAACCTTAAAAAAGATACAATCGATTCAATACAATATCATCAGCTAATCATAAAATATCTTGTGAGATAGAGCACATCAGCTGCACAGATGCACTAAAAACCATACTAGTGTTTCCTAAAAGAATTTAGTTTTTTACCCAGAAATGTTGGCCTTGTGTCTTCTTTAAATCAATTTTTTAAAGGATAAAACAGTACAGGACCTCCAAGATTTCGAAAGCCACTGAGCATTGTACAAAAGTGTGATCACTCTCTTACTTTTATAGTGTAACTTAAATATACAGGCCCTCTGCGTACAACACTCTTTGCAAGAAAACAGTAAATTTGTCAAGGCTAAATGAACATTTTTAATTTCAAAAGGAAACATAATCATGTAATGAGCGTTGCACAAGAAAGAAATCACAAATTATTGCGCAATCGACTATGTAAAATGAAGTTA
Organism: Holothuria glaberrima; assembly: GCA_009936505.3. Lineage (NCBI taxonomy): Eukaryota > Metazoa > Echinodermata > Holothuroidea > Aspidochirotida > Holothuriidae > Holothuria > Holothuria glaberrima. The sequence goes on along the minus strand of WURT03519366.1, from coordinate 36,388 downwards.
ATAAAATTTTAACATTTTATATATCAGCAAGGAAGTAAGCAATGAAAATTTGAGGTAGATGAATGAGATTAATTTTTACAATCTCCAAGATATATATTCTTGTAATTCTAGACTTCAGCCTCACTTAAACTTTGCGACCTGTAGAAAGCAAGGCAAAATTTAGTAGCGGATCCAAAGTTTCTTGAGGGTGGAGGAGATGGACCCAGCTGCTAATAGAACATTCAAAAATATCAAATAACTTGAAGTGCGTTCTGTAGCACCAAAGAACTATACCGAACAAGCGGCTGACCTCAAACCGAATCCGTTTTCTCACAATGTTCCTAAAAATAGAAACCTAAAAACGAATGGAGAGTTCGAAAGCAAACATGAAGAGATGGAGTTTCTGCTCAATAACAAATCCAGAACACTATCGAGTGACGTCATAGTTAGGTACTGTGTGGGTAAATTACATGATTGAATTTAAAGGATGACGGTATAACCAGAACTTGGTTGTGGCATTAAATTTAAGATAAGTAATTGGTACTGATTGTCGTGGCAGTGAGAACCGGAACGGTTTCATAACTGATAAAGAGATATGTATACAGGTCGCGGTCAAATTAATCGAATATTAAAGATGGCACTTTCGACAAGCGCGTTACAGATACGCGTTTGGGGCGAACAGGCAAAGATGCACTAAGCGTTGTAGCCCGACTCCACTGTAAAAATGTAAGGACACCCAAAAGCGTGTCAGAAGGGAATCGACTAAAATTGTTGGGTCAAATAATGACCAAATGAAGACTATATTTGACCTTAATTGGGTTAAAAATTGACCAGAATGTTGGTTTAGTTCCCTCGTGACCCAAATGTTTTCATGGAAGTAATACCTCGGAGGAAGTACTTTTTAAGCCCCAAGTTGGGTGTTTCCCCATATGCTTACGTGGGCTGGAGGGGTGCTGGATCTCCAAATTGGAGGGCTGGTGTATGTTCTACTGATTTTTTTGCAACATATCTCCGATCTCCAGTGGGGGCTGCTGAGGCTGTGAGATTTTGTGGGAAGTCTTGAGCCCCCAAGCCCTCCCCCCTCGTAGCTACGACACTTTGGTGGCATTATCGGTGCCCAAGGGCAGGCTTAGATAACGACGCCAACATAAAACTACATTTCGAATTAAATAAAGTCAATTAAACGTTATCCTTGGTCAAATTGGCGTGAAGCATAACCTTATCAGCGATTATCGTAAAACCTTAGTACTCCATATTATCTAATTTTTTATTCCCATGTGAAAAAAGGGAAATCTTATTAAAGCGCGGTTGCATCAAATATGAAAACTAACTTATTCATGTCTTTGTGAAGGCTAATAAGTTAAGAATTTTTGTTTTATAAAAGGACAGTCGGTGTCGTCAAGATATTGTGTGTAATGAACATAAAGTAAGGGTCAAGTGAGCGGGTGATTTCATGTTCTCCATTTGTACAAATGCCTCTAAAGTATTTTAACTAATATACAATTATTGGAGCGACGTTTTATTGTAAGAGTGGTTGGAGTTTATCATGATATGTATTAACAGAGCTAGACAGATAACAATCTTCTATCCTGTGATCCTTTGTTATTGCTACATAGTAAAGGGGTCTTTAAGGACGTTTACGTTAGGATATGCTGTTAAATCTTTGAAGAGAGTTCAGATTAAGTGTACGCAAATAAAAAAGTGATAGGCAGCGAAACCTCTACCTCATGTTTTAGGAAGTATGTACTTATTAGGCCTACGGTGTAAACGTATATGAAAATAAGATGGTATTTTGCATTTGGAAAACTAATTTCTGCTTAAACAGAGCCCTTAAATGAAAAATTTAATAGTTTTGGCATGAGCGGACAGATTATTGCACCAAACACATGTGACAACAATACTTTTACTGTACACAGTTGCTGAACTTAGACGAAACACAAAAGTCTGAGGTAGTACTTCCATGGATGGAACAAAGTTCCAATCGTGCCTACGTGGGGTTTAGCCCTTACAATATTGCAATGAAAAATGTCAAGCATTACAAAAAATTACAGGGGCTTGGTAACGGGCGGTTATCCCAAAGGATAAGAAGGAAACATTCTTCTCGGTGTCAACCTGGGCCGATATTAATAAAACCCTGCTTAGCCTAGTTGGCAACTATTTCGGGCTTTAGCTGCCAACTAAGCCTAGTTGGATACTACATGTTATTCAAAAAATGCTGCTAATATTAGTTGTCTTCTAAGTTGTGTGCTAACTTAAGAGGTGATCTTGGGTACTTCTAAGTTACTAGATGACAACTAAGTCCTTCCCTTGTATTTTTGACTTTGACGTGAAAGCATGGCTAGACGAGATTCTTGAACTGGCGCAGTTGCACCGTGCAATGAGGAGGGAAAGAGTGTTCAGAGACAGGCGTAATCCAATTGATATTTTTACTGATGATAAACTGATCAAGAGATATCGATTTTCACGGGAAGGCATCATTTTTATAGTAGATTTAATAGCACCCGAGATTGACCATCCAACTAGACGTAATCATGCATTACTTCCGTATCAGCAGGTGCTGAGTGCATTACAGTATTACGCAACAAGAACAGTTCAAATGGTTGTTGGGGACCCCATACAGGTCTCACAACCAACATCAGGACAAGTTATCAACAGAGTTTCACGAGTACTATCTGGGAAAATTAACAACTTTGCAAAGTTGTCTGAACAAGGGCAAGCTGATGTAATGAAAGATGGATTCTGCAATGTCAGGAACTTTCCAGGTGTTACAGGCTGTGTTGATGGGATACATATTTGTATAATTTCACTTCATCTTAATGAGGATGGCTATGTCAACAGGAAATCGTATCACTCCATAAACGTTCATGTGATATGTGACCATAAGGGGGAATAGATTAACACTGTGGCAAGATGGCCTGGATCGGCACAAGGCAGTCGTGTTTTGAGATCAAGCCGAGTGTGGGACATCATGGAAGCCGGAGGTATCCGTGGATATATCTTTGGTGACAGTGGTTATCCATGCAGAAACTGGTTGATGACCCCTCTTCTTAACCCACTAACTCGAGCTGAACGTAGGTACAACTCTGCACATAAATGTACCCGAGTATTGGTTGAACAGGCCATTGGTAGGTGGAAGCGTCGATTCCACATTCTGTATCTAGAAAATCAGATGAGAAGTCACGAAAGTGCTTGCAGGGTCATTGCAGCCACAGCTGTCCTGCATAACATTGCCCTGGATAGAAATGAACCAGAAGTTGCAGATATCCAACCGGGACAGGAGCAGCCCGATGATGACATCTATGAGGGCCAAATGAAAGGACCAATGAAAAGAAATTACGTAATCCAGAATAGATTTAATTAACTATCGTGATCACTTTGATGGACATTCATAAGTACGTATGTCTACAGTTTGAAATACACTCGATCACCAGTTTGAACAATTTCATTGCGAGCTTTGCTCTTCAGTAATTCAATTTCCAGTTCCAGTTTTTCTTGTTTTAGGGGGAGATTCTGTCGCTCCATCAATAGATTTCCTTTTTTCTATTTCAACTAGTTCATCAAATTACCTAGAAATCTTTGAATCTGGAGTGGTCAGATACCTAGCTGCATTTGTTGTTGTTTAGTGTACATGTAGATCTCGAGGTCGGTGGACCTACATTGTCACTGGCCAATGTAGGGTCATCGGCATCACTGGAATCTGTAAAATGAAAATCCATTGACAATCTGGGTGTAAACAGCTGGCCCAGCACACTTTGAGGCTTTTAAACACATTTTAATATACTATTACATTGATTTGTTAACTCACTAAAACCAAGACACCCACAAGATTTTCAACATATTTTCTCGTGGTTATGATAGATTCAAATATCTTTAGTAACTGCACACCAAGGTCTTATTGTAAGATAATAAGATATTTAAATTTAAGTCACCTCATATTTAAAAATTACAGTTTAAGATGAGTAGTTCTCACTATCATTGATGACTTCATCTTGGTTACAGGATCCCCAAATTCAACTCCAACGAGTACTTGAAAAGCTCGCCTGTCCTGGCACAGATCAATTATTTTCTGCTGTGCAGGTGAGGGCTCTGGCAAAAGCTTTCCTCCTCCCGTTTGATACCGAGATTTTTTACGTTGCTGAACACACTCCTTCGACTCTGACTTGAGTTTTGTTGATTTGTTTTTGATATCGTCAGGAGATCGATTGTTCGTAGGAACAATTCCCTGATATTGTGTGAAAATTGTCTGCCAAGCATGAACTTTCTTTCGGTTGGTGTTTGCATCTTTATGTTTACTATCGATGACATCCTTGAATTCGTCATATTTTTCAGGTATGAAAAAATTCTCTTCCTGAGAATAATTAGGTTTCCTTTTGTTTCTTTTGACCTCTCGTGCATCCCCCCATTCTGAACATGTGTGTTCACGATGCTGAGATCATAAATCTGTGTAAACATTGATATCTGTAAGTACTCGCAGTTCGTGCATGCACAGCAGTCTATTAAAAGACGCATAAACATGCCATTCCCATTGTGATTTGTGGTTTGGGACATGGCCAGCTGCTAAACTAACAACCAACTTAATCCTAGTTGACAACTACCTGGCACTGTCCTAGCAGGATTTTACGGAAAGGAAAACAGCAGGAAACTATGGAGCAGGCCACTAGCCATTTAGCAGCCTGTTTTATGAACATCGGCCAAGATCGTTGTTTCCGATAGTCTTCCATGCATAGAATAGTAGGGACCAAGCATTTCGTTTTTAATAAGCCAGCGTTGTATTTTTGTGGGAGACAGCACGAAAAGCTTGTTTTGTTTTGCTTTTTTGAGGGTGTTTTTCGTCAAATTTTATATGATGTCAAGCTATGCATTCCAAGAGGGCATTTGTTTTGAAGAAGAGAAATATTTTTTCTCCTTAAACTGTTTGCTTCTTTTTTTCAATCAAAAGGACACCTTTTCATCTTCACTTCGTTTCATACTTTTTTACTTTTCAATGTTTTTCCTTCCTGTATGACAGAATGTTTTGAATACACCGACTTTGGATAGTCTCTTTGAGCAAATTTAGCTTTGAGTTTCCGCCTTTGTAAAGTATTCTCGAAATTTGTACTTATGGTCGGATCTGTGCTTGTCCTGAAATTAATATCGGCCAGAAAAAAACAGTAAAGAAAGTCAAGAATCCCATAGAAAGAGCTTATTATAGAGTGAGTAAAATTCTCCGAATACACTCTAGACAGTCTAATAAGTGAAAGGGAAAATATCTACCTTTTAATCTGTATAATGGTAAGGAAAGGTGATTAAGAGCAACAATCAGAATTTACGTACACGTGTCTTCAATTTTACACCGGTTTCAAGCAAAACATCATCATTCAGTGAAACAGCAAAGTGCAGTTACCCATTCATTGTTCTACAGAATCAGTTGTATGGCAATCGACATCGCTAGCATATTCCCACAATGGTAATACATCTTCCATCACTCATTCCACTGAGGGAGCATTAATATTTAAGTTCCTGAAAGTTTCAAATACTCGGTTGATCATCTGTGAGATAGCATCTCCTTGGATGCTTATATTTCTTGGACCTGTTAGCTAAATGTAAGTTACAACTGTTTGTCTGTTGCCTTTTATGCAGACTTCAGCATTTCCTTTCTGTGTTTAGTAACATTATGGATGCATTTGCTTAAAACGAGCAGAGAAGCACGTGTTTCTAATCAGCGTAACAGACTCTTTGACTCTCCTTCCTCCTTCACGAGACTAGCCCAGTATTTCAAATTAGAGCACAGCGATATTGTTTCCCTTGTTGCAATTTTTTGCCAAACCCATATTGGTCTCCAATTCCTTATTCAAAGTTTCTCCATTCATTGATACAATTATTGTAATTTGTTCGCCGTGTTTTAATAGAAGACAAGACATGCGTATGGAGCCGTCAATATGGGAAATCCCCAAGGGGTTAAGCCGCTTCTGAAGGCTTGATTTGATTACATGTACTTTCCTTAATTTTTATGAACAAAGCGTTTCAAAAGATACTTCACAAGTCTCTTGTTTTAACAATCTGGTGTTTACAAAAATTGTGTTCAACATATGTTACATGCTTGTAAGAATGGCGAATTGAAAACCCTATTCATTAAGTCTCTAACCAGAGCGGAAAAAATCAAATTTTACTCAGAGAAATAATTCTGTAATTCAGGAACAGACGGAACAAAAGAACCTGTATGATAAATTAGCATACAACTAGTCACCCTGCTGTCATGTGTCATACATCAGACCTGAACGGCACGATTGGATGGACGAAGGAGGAGGAATTTCAAAGAACCTTTTCATATATATATATATATATATGCTTGTGTCAAAGAATAGAAAAAAATCATCTAGAGAAGTCGGAGAGCATATCTAACATTTCCGTTGACAGACTGTCGGGAATGGAAAACAAACGAGTCAATAGCCGGAATTAATTTTACAGCTGATGGTCATCTAACCTGACTGTGATTACTTTCGGAAGTACATTATCTTGGATTTATATTACAGCCGAAATCTAATGCACATATTCCCCACTTAATGACTTAATGACTCAAAGCTTAACTTTAAATACTTACATCTATTGTCATTTGATGGGTGAAAAGATTTTTAATGCCAAGTTTATAAACTTGAAGCAAGAAAAAGTAATTTCAAAGTCACGCAATTGACATTTTACCACTCTTTATATTCTAACCTCATTCGCACAGGCGCACGCAACTTATAAACAGTTTTGACGTTTCTGTGTGCCAAACTCCCTTAAAAGGCATGAGAAGTCACCACAAACTTATTTTGTACAATAGATAAACTTTACAAATTTCCTTTTTTCTCTTCCAAGTATCTTTCGTGATATTTCAGGACTTACATATTCCATATTAAAGGAGTTACTCCTTGTAAATTTACAATTTAGTGAGAAAAACACTGTCACACTATTCTCCATAGCCATTCATGAAATCGGGTAGAAATTGCACTTATCCAAATTGGGGTGACTGCATTTTCCCTTTAATGCAAAATGTAGAGAAACACATAGCACTGAATACGCACTAGGCACCGAAAATATTGAATAACAGTATTACTTGTTTAGAATATATTTCGAAAGCATATACCTGATATGATAACAGAAGTATAATAAGTATAACAAGTATAAAAACCACTTACCCAAGATCAAACAAACACTTAAAGAGGGGTGGCGTAGGAGGACTCTGGGCCAACCTCATTTGACGGACATTGTTTTTTTTTTTACTTCAAAAGTATAAATTCAACTTTCACAGTTTCACGCTTATTTTATGATGCCTGATATCTAATTTTTAATGCCGAGGGTATCACAAACTACCCAGTGAAAAACGACGATTTTTGAAGATTTTGGACGACGTTTTTTCGTCTCCCAATTTCTTGAAATGGGGATTTATTACAGGTCTTAAATATTGCCGCTGCTGCTGAGGGACAAATTTAGTTGTTTTTTTCATAGAGCAAAGAAACTTTGAAGATATTATGGTTCCTTTTCTACAATAGAGTAGTCCAGGCAGCTATAATGGAATGTTTTACTGTCCTTGACAATTTTTATTGGAAGGACGATTTTGAAAGATTTTGGAAGAAATCGTCCAAAAGCAGTTATTTTTTGTCCCATTTTTCACTGAGTAATGTTTTTACAACTTTTTAGTATACTTGAATACTATATCTAATTTAATGGAAATAAAACAGTGAAAAGAAAAGAAACAGAAAATAATTTTCCTCAGCGTGAGGCTATATTATATACCGCCGCACCTGGCTAAGATGTCGCTTTGGCTAAAACATGTTCTTGAATATCAATTACTCGGAAACTGCAAATGGGAATGTAATGCAAATGTCACAAAGTGCTAATCTTTTACAAGGGCCAATATCGAATATAATTTTGTTTGGAACTATTCTTTAAGAAATATTGAACACTTTGCGAACACCTTTAAAAGATTCTCGCACTTCCTTCTTCCTCAGATTGTAAGTTGTATCAACCACATCCCTGTTCTGAAGGGTCCCTTGACTAACGTTAATAATTCACCACTTACGTTCTACACGTTCAGGAGAGAAACAGCAAATTGAACACTCTCGTGTCGCTTAGGATTTCATTAAATTCCATCTAGATTTATCACATACGGTATTATTGAACATGAACTTTTTCATGAGGATGAAGTATAGTAAATCAATGCAACTTGAGAAAAATCTTGGTTTTCATCAAAAAAAATGGCGGAAAAGTTTTTCCATACATTTACATATTGATGCTATTGACCTCACTTCAAAGACGGTCGCTATGACTATAAGCGATTACCTAAAAAACTGTTTCACACTATGCAAAATTTAAATGATAAACATGTGAATATTGCTAATTATATCCTGCCCGGGCAGGAATTGCTGGTATGCCCTTCAAACAAGAGAGAAGAGCATGAAATTTTGTCAGAAATGAAGTTTATGGGAAAGGTATATACAAATATACAATGGCAGAGTGTACCAATGTTTTGTTATTTTTTGTTATATTACACAACTCTCGTTGTTCTCGTTCGTTACCCTTAGATTAAACAACTGTCAGGTAGGTTGTTAGGAAAAATCAAGGAATGAAATCGTGTGAGTTAAATGAACAAATGGTTTTGCTCGATAGGGGTTAATCTTTCAGAAAATGTGGCAAACTCCTCCACGTCCTATAGAAGTGAGGGCTTTGGGAAGAATGACCAAAAGGAGGAAAACAGGAAGAACAATATAAACCCACTATGAGCAAAATAGACCAAAAGGTCGCCTGTTCCTGTAAGAAGATTAAATACATTACACCGTATCTAACCCTTACGTTCCATAAAATGATAACAGCCCCTTGCCGCAGCTAGTTCCTTACCTTAGGCTACTGTACGTGAAGTACAGGAGTACAACTTTACTATCAGAGAGGATATTGCCGACCTTAGTAGAAAATAATATATTTTAAGAAGACCTTTCATGTTTAAATCAAAAGGATAACCTGTGCAGAGTCTACAACTATAATGCTTGGACGTTAGAGCAAAATGCTACAGAAACATTTAAATGCTTTGCAACAGTAAGCAATATGTACGAAACATGATATCTCATGTTTTGTACATATTGCTTATTATTCCTGCAGTGAAGTGATAGTTACGTCACTAGCTTGCTTCATTTAAGAACGGCATTCACAAGCTGAAACCATCTTGATATTTACTCTCTCACATCTCCCTGTCCACTTGATCTTTCGGGAGACGTAAATTCTTGTGAAGCGATTAGAGATATATATTACACTATTGTGTTGCACTTAGTGTCTGTTACTTCCTGTCCTGTCAAGTGCCAATATTTTCTTATTGTATGCTGTAAATTTCCCTTTTTTGATAACCTTCTTCCCTCCTTTGCCTGAAGGGCACTTACATATCTACCACACACAAGATCACACTTGACATGCTAGTGTGAGGGCCTATGAGGGAAGACCTTTATCAATAATGCCGTGTAGTAAAAGTCCAAGATTGAATGACATAAAATTGGGCCCAGCTGGATTTTCGTGCCATAATGTGTTTTTATGTCTCTTTTTCAATTTTAGTGCATATGGTGATTCCAAACAATTAAGAAACTTTTCCGAGAGCATCTTCAGCTGCCATTTTGAATATTTAAAATGTCAAATATTTTTCATAATGTGCTTGTAATAATTCGAAGGTGTAAGCAGTTTGACTAATTTTTGTCCACTTCTTCCGAATAAACCTTGTATATTCAAAGACCCATACTTCCAAAAATAAGAGAGTTAATGCAATTTTGATATCATATTGTACTCATTTTACGACAAATCACGGAATATTCATATTGAGAGCTTTGTATCGTGTTTCTGTGAAACGGTTTTAGCCTGGAAAATCAGAGGAAATGCATGTGGCTGTTTCGCGGAAACTTTGGTACAGCGCAAAACTTCTCAGGTTCCGTCATTTGAAATAAAGTGTGTAGATAAAATTTCATTAATGAAAACCCACTATCCTTGACAACTTTAATCTTTAGAGCAGTATTTATTTACTGTATCGTGAGGCTGTATGATTTTAAGCCTACATAAACACACCCAATGAACTAGAAACTGGTTACGGAGAATGTAACCATTGTTTGTGGAAGCCTTGGGTTTTTTAAAATTTCTTTAATCAGTCATGAATAGCTTCATACAGTAATGCATTTCATTATGTGCCTTGGTAAGTTGCAAAGCAACAAGGATTTCAGAAGATAATACGTACACTGCATGAACTGAAACAATCTGTCGTCATGTATCTGCAAAGTGACTTTAATTTCAAATCACAAGTAAGGTATAGTTCATGAATTACAGTCTTGTGCATATACCCATTGGTCTACATTTTGGCAAAATAAAAGCTTTCATTGTTTGCCACATGCGTACAAAAATTGTTCTTGTTTTATCAGTTGTTTTTAGTAGTAAGCTATTGTATTTGCTACTAACAACTGAAAAATCATTATTTTCAAGTGCATGTTATGTACATGAAATGTGTTCTTTAGTCCTAACCCTAAAGTACATGTATGTTTACATGTATATATATATATATATAT
>WURT03519366.1:0-25759 GCA_009936505.3 Holothuria glaberrima | reverse complement strand
TTATGTACATGAAATGTGTTCTTTAGTCCTAACCCTAAAGTACATGTATGTTTACATGTATATATATATATATATATTACCTTCGTCAGTTAACAAAGAGGCTTTTGAGCTTTCAGTTTTCTTCAGCTTTTAAAATTAATGTGTTAGAAAGATATTTTTTACATGCTTCATAAGCCTCCGTACCTATTTATTGTCGAGGATAAAGATATTTTCAGTTGAATATAGGGAATAAAGATTTTATACAATGCAAAGCAGGGTCAAAATTTACATTTTAAAATCTTTTACTGTCCAAGGGCAAGGGCAAAATGCCCCAAAACTTACTTACGTAGTACCGTATGCAGTCAAGTGCTGGCAGTTCATTGAAATATAGCTGGATTTATGACAGACAGTAAATTATATACTGTATCCTACTTGACAAGTCACAGTTTTCTCTGAAACAGAGTAATATGCTGCACATTCTAGCCATTTAAGATGCACTGCCCTATGTATCGGACTCCATTTCCAACCCCTTGCAATAATTTTTAAAAAGAAGGGGTTGCTGCAACAGAATAATTTTCTTCAGTATCTGAGACCATTTGAAATGCACTATGAAAAGAACTCCATTCTCCACCACTTGCAATAATTTAAAAAGGGGGAGGGGCGGATACAACATTAGGCTTAAAGTAAACAAATTTATCAACCATATGTTTGGACGGTAAAGCCTCTATGTTCCAACCTCTCTATATGGCTGACTGACGTAACCCTGATACCTTTGCCTAAATGTAACCTTTATCGTAGCACTCACCCTCACGTAGACTTTTCAGAACATAGAGCTGTAGGAACATACCGTAAACAAATTACAGCAGATATGCAGTTTGACCTTCATTTTGGAATTTCAAAATGGCTGACAGACCTCATTTGGAAATATGGAGTCTTTCGTTAACCTCCTTAGCACTAAAGTTGAACAAATGAATTGAGAAAAGTAGTTGAAGTGATAATGCATACTTTTCATCACAAGTAAATATGAAATTAAAAATGGCGGCTGAAGATGCGTTCGAAACAATAGTTCCTTCCTTTTTCGGATTCAATAAACTAAAATTGATATAGGGAGACAAAGTAAATCCATTTTGGCAGGAAAATCAGCCGGGTTATATTAATTTATGCCCTACTTAACAATTCCAGTTCTTACTGTAACTGTCACACAAGTATAAAAATACTGCCGGTTTGCCTATTTGATCAAACTTTAGCAACCGACTTAACAAAAAGATTCAAGTGGTTTATTTGTAACGTTTACTCTTCGAGCAAGTTAATTACATTTCTAATCCACCTGCATCCTCGCTTCTTCGTCTCTGTTGGTTTTAGGTCAGACGGATATCTTTCGATGCAAGTCATGACACACACATCTACTCCTCAATGTGATTTTTGTTCTTTTCGTATGTCGGTCATCGTGTCAATGAACGTCAGCACCGTTTTGAAATATGTAATCAAACTGGTGAGTCATTTTCCACATAACCTCCCCATTAGTGAAGTGGTTTGTAAAATTTATTTGTCATGTCATATGCTCTCAAAATTTGAGGAAAATACTACTTGGGAAAAATATGGAAGAACTTTCTTATGCAAACGAACATTTGTCCGTCTTTATTTGGTGTTTCCTTATTCGACCACTCAATTCTAGCCTGATTTCATTGACAGTTACTGCCTGATTTGAAACATGATTGGCAAGTAGCCCATACAATTGCATTTCCATATTCAATCATATCACTCTTGGTAATTCACAGTTCAAAACAGGTAACTCTTTTAAAAATATCAGCAGTCTGGAGAAAAAGTCAAATTCTACATAGACACTGGTATATACCCCACAGAGTGATGCTGCCCTTTGAGTACATGATGTAAGATACACATTTCGGTTCATGTCGACAAGAAATTTTATCTAAAAGACTGGATGACATAAAGCGGGCAAACTGACTTGACATTCGAATGTTTGGTCTTCGGTGCATCTCAGACCAAATGCAACCATATTTTTTTTCATTCAATTCTTCAAACCTTCACGCCATAAACTAATGTGAAAACAGTTCTAAAATTAGTTTTATAATAAATAAAAGCATAACCAATAACTGTATGGAATAGTCAAAGTCCTTGAATGAGCGATTTGACCAGCTTCGCAAGTCAGCCGGGGAGGTTCCTCTTTGCCACAAGGACGTTTAAAACGTGCTTTTAAACAGCTGATTTTCCCAACCCCACCTTCCTTTATTTGGACAAGTTTTTTCATGTTTCGCTCTTTGTTTACCCTGTTTCATGCCAAATAAGAATAAAGTTACGCCGTTGTTGCTTAAATTCTAAATCGTCAACCCGTCCTACAAATATACGGAACTCATTGAATGCAATGTTGTAATACTTCAGGGACACGGAGTACTTTCTGTTCGCCGATGAGCTATTTCTGTAATTTCATCAAAAATTGACCTTCCCGTCTGCCAGTAAAAAGAGTAAAGCATTTTATTAACTTTCGTCCATGCACTAGCAAGGATAAGTGAAAAATACCACAGGTCTGTAAATTATGCCCTTGGCGAACAATTTGAGTTCGAGCAGTGGCGTCACCAGACCTTTCGAAGTGGGGGAGGGAAAGTGGGCGGAGGAACGTTTCGCCGGAATGAGGGACACACCAATATGAAGGACTAAGCGACGCTGGGAGGGGGGTCATGGTAACAAGAAGCGCACGATTGTAGGTATTGGGGTCCAGGGGTGCGCCGTGGGACCACCTGGTTGGGTCCCGTAGCAACGCCCGGTTGAGAGTCCAGGGAGAAAAGCCCAGAGACTCTGGGGTACTGACAAAATTGCAACCATAAGAATTTATTTAACTATCACAAAATGTTAAAGGATGTGCACTGAGCAGACCTCAGAGATAATAATCACAACTTGACCATTTTTGACAGTAATCGAGGTGGAGGATGAGTGGGGACGACGAAACGTTTTAAGGTTAGCATTGGGCTTTAGAACGGTAATTCCACTCATGCTGCCCCGTAGGAATTGATGTTGATATAACTACCTTCCAGGTATACCACCGAGGGGACTGCTCACATTACGGCATCTAGAGTTCATCTACCGCGTCGGATCCGGGACCTCGTCAGGAAAATTTGGTAGAAAAGTAGCCAGTGTTTGCCATTAAATTGGCTTTGAATATCTTAAATCATTATGCTACATATATATGTTTTCCGCATTTTCTTCAGCATAAATGAGAGGAATGGTTTCGTATTGACGTCCGCAGTGTTTCCATAGCTGTCAATATAAGATTTTGAGACAGTAATCGTGAAACATGCTTATCAATAGGGCAGTGCTTCACAAAAGTAAATATGCTCGCAGCGAGCTGCATAAATTTAGTTTTAAGAACATTTTGTGCCATTTTTGGTCTCCAAAGTCTGCCAACCTAATGATCGTAGCAAGGAAGGGTTTTTTTTTTTGTTTTTTGTTTTTTTTTTTTTTTTTTTTTTTTTTTTTTGCAATATGAGATGTTTGCGTTAGATGAGTCATTCTTCACAATTGAGTAAGTTTAGCAAAGTGGAATTAAAGCCTTCGAAAAATGATAAGCCGGTGCTGTGGCCGAGTGGATAAAGATGGTGGCATTTGAAGCGATGAAGTTTGGCAACCGGGAGGTTTGGGGTTCGATCCCCGGCCGAGTGAAAGTAAGGTGAGTTTTTTTATCTAAGAGCAATGTACGGTTTTCCCCGTCTGTAACGGCTTTCCAAAAAAGTAACCAAATGCTATCTAAATTGTTGAGTTGGTTAGCCACCCTACGTGAAATTGTGATTCATAAGCCATATAGGCTTCACCCACATTTGTGGTCGCTTAGCATCATAAAACACCTTCCCTTCAAGGCCTGAATTATAAGCGCGATGAGTACAAAAACAAAGATCCCCCTTTTGATACAACATATCTACACATAGGAAATTACGTAAGAATAAGTAATAACATGTCATTAAAGTAGTAATGAAAGAAAAAAAGGCCAAAGTTACGTCACTCCTCCCAAATATGTATCAAAAGGGTAGACTTAGGTCTGTCTATGAAACTCTTAATGTTGTATTCCTCTAATTAAATACAAGAACGTTATTTTCATGACTACTAAGTCACATAATGTGCATGGTTTAATTACTTGCTACTAAACCTTCACCTGTTTACCCATAGTGTTGAGTATAAAAATCACCAATGTTCAACTAAACCCCACCCTGTTTGATCTACTTATTACCAGCAACGATGTGTTGAAGGTTAATGTGAAGAAGTTATATTTCATGATAATAAAATATTGGTAAAATGTACTCTTTATACTCATAAAATCAAAATTTGCATCAGTGTATAACACACTCACATTTGATGGAACATATCTTCCAAATCTTTGCACAAAATTCAGTTTCCATTAGTATAAACCAACTACTGCTTCCCTTTATTGCAAACAATATGTTGATCCTGTCACTTATTAAGCTTAATGCGGTATATTTTATCGGTAAATACTACGTAGGTAATCACTTTTCATTTTTAAGAGATATTTTGGAGACACCAGGGACTTGCCATCATTTACAATAAATGGTGGAAGGCACAGTGGGTTTTTTCTAATTTCCGATGACGTGAATGAAAACCCAAATCTTAACCTATGTGGCCCTTAAGTAGTATAATATGCAAATACAAAAGAGTTGGTGGAGTATCGAAAATATATAGGTGAACAAGAACTTCATCAAAATGTGTGCTCTACAGTTAGGATTTCAGAAAGTATTTCAATCGAACTTTGTTTGCAAAACAAGTACAATATTGTTGCCAGTTTTTATACTAGCCACCTTGTACCCCATAGTTTAAAATATGAACCAGCTCACGTGTAATGATGACACTGGTAATAAAAGCCAGTTTGTGTAGGTCATCATTCTGCCTCTTAAATGGATAAGATTTTTGCATAGGTCATAAAACTACTGGCTTCAAAGAGGATTGTGTCCTCACTGTACTGAAACCAATCAAAATCTGCCATTTTTTGTGTAATTGTCATAAAATGGTTCCGAAGTGTTTTACATAACGTTGTCCAGTTAGGAAGATATCAGATACAAGAAGAAAATGTAACAAACAATTATGGGTTGAAAATGCTTGTAGGAAAGGAAAACCCATTGTACATGTTACTTCTCCAAAAGAGGACATCGGAATATGCGAACAAGGATAATCATAAATACCAGTACCCGTATGTGTTTAAGTCTCCAGAGACGTGGTTTGTGTTTTGTTTACAAAACTGTTGGAAGCAGGAAGTATACAGAGAAAACAGTTAATAGTGAATGGCATAAATAATGCAAAATATCGAATACAAGCCACGTAGCCAGGCACATTCATAGAAAACAATGAGATAATTTGTGGCAAAAATGTATATATTGAAGATGCTTTTAATAAAACTTTATTTAATATTGGACCTGTTCAGGTGCTTTACTATATCAAAACAAGCGATATCAATATAATTATTTAGGTGGAGTAATGTGTATTATGTATAGTTTATTACTGGTAGGAGACTTTTGCCATATTTTTATGTACACAAGCTTTAAAGAGAAAGCAAACTCTTCCTTTCTTTCTTCTACAGCAAAGACTAATATTCAATCACTTTAAACACGTTTAAAGCGGTATCGCAAAGTCACAAAAGTTATTTCTTTGGCTCTTTCAAGACCGTCAGTTAGTTTTACCTATGCGTGTGTGTTTATAATACTTACAGTATATGCAGAAATAGCAGAAACTATTCCAACATTAATAAGATGATCAATAAGGAACATAAAAAGGAGTTCTAAGATTGGAAGAAGTTTTTCAAGCCTTCCAATTTGTACTTCCTTTGGAGAATATGTACTTTAAAACGTTAGTCCCGATGCAGAAATTTCGGGGTTTATGTCTCATTCCATGCGCATTTGCAACAAATGATCGACTACACATATTTTAGACAGTATTTAGTAAAATAAGTGTTTTTTATCTGTTTTTTTTTAAAGTTAAGGCGAAACGAAAAGAACAGTCCTTAAATATATACCTGATTCTCTACCAAAACAGTTGCAAAAGACACTTGCAGATAAGTATTTGAGGATAGTCTGGATGATACGATTTACATTAACTTTTCTCAGACATGCACACTTTAATCTCCTATTTGAAAGTTACTAAAAATAAAGACAAAATGGACAAAACATACGTCACAAAATTCCTTGGTGCATTATTAGATCGTTAGCTTAATGTATAAGAGGACATTGGTAATTTATTTAAATCGTATTCTGAAAGAATTGCAAAGTCAGTAACATTTAAATTCGTTAACTGCAATATACCTTGTATTTCACAATCCATTTATATGGTATGTGGGGAAGCACATAGAAATCAAACATTTCTCTAATATTCTTAGAACTGAACAAATATTTGAACTAATTATTTACAGTTTTAAAACATTTTCTGATGTTTTCTTAAGTTTTCGAAAGTTTTAAAACATGCCCCTAATTTTTACGATAATGGTAAAATTAAGTCATTATCATAGACTTAGAAAAACTGAAGTTTCCATGCCCTAAGTTTACCATGTATTATTACCGAAACGTGAAAATCATGTGAAAGCCACAGGTCCAGCAACGTTATTTTACGTAGTACGAGAACAAGACAGACACAACCTGTGTTAAAATTTCCGAGCAGGATAATTTCGAAAATCGACTAGATCGGCACATAGAAACCATTGCAAAAAGTAAATGAGTCATTTGAGATCGTGCATGTAGAAAGACAGGTTTGCAAATTAACTGATTGTTAGCCAGATTTTGAGCCAATTTTTAAGTATAGGCTCATAATTGTCATATTTTGCGACTTTTTGTTAATCTTTCTTATTTCATGGTAAATTTTGTGTTTATGATATTTTCATGGTATATTTTCATCGACATCATTCTTATTGTAGGGGCGGTAAGGGATGCGTTTTCCTCAAAAGATCTCCTGTGTGGGATTTTGAGCAAGCACACTATTTCCTTAACACATCTCGCCTCCCAGAAATATATCTATCCCCCTTCTTACATTATGGTGCGACTAAATTTTAAACCAGTACATTCACAATGTACCGAGTTTTCTTATACTTAAGGAATAAATCGCATTTGGCGGACTGTAATTGGTTAACAAACCGTCCAGACTACAAATTTGGCAAAATAATGGACGAGGGGAAGACGAATCTTTTATTTGGCCAAATTTAGAGTCCAGACGATTTATGAGACAATAAAAGTCCATGAATGTGGTTTATTCCTAATCTACGACCGAAAATGTTTGAAAAAACTTAATTTTTATTAGTTTTTTTCGCTTACTGACCGTATGATGTGGAATAACAGGTAAGTGTTTATCCAATCAGAATGCAAGATTCTTAATAACAGGTCGCTAGAGGTGATAAAATATGGGACAAATTTCCTTGAATATCAGTTTGGGTGACTCCAGTCGCAGTTATTTCACTATTTTTTTCTGGCAATTTTATTCTATTAGATGAGATCGGGTTTCGTTATATATTAGCTGTTGCCCATACACTCAAGCTGTCTAGTTCCAAATATTACACAAAACTTAATCCCATGTGAACTACTTTTGCTGGTGAGATCAATTTCCTCTTTGCTGTCAACAGCTGAATATTTCTTCCCGATATCATTTTATTGCCCGAATACAAGCAGACAACACTTACAATAGTACCTTTATTTTTACTAAAAGCTTCATCACGTGACAATATTTCTTTGGTTTTGATTGAAATCACGTCTGTAAAATCGTTACTCTAACGTAAGAAAGATAAATAAACTTTATAGGATGTGAAAAAGGGTAACATGTCGTTGACGGATGTAATAAGCAAACTGCACTTAACATGCACGACTGTTGCATCCCTTCGAACAAGTAAAGTCAATTTACGTGGACTTAGAAGCGATGTTAAATGGTTTCCCAAAAGCATGAAAAACTGGTTTTAACTTATCTTTTCGCTTTTTACGGAGGTAGGTTTCAACTTACGTTAGCCGTGTAGTACCCTTGTAACACCGCGTATGTTTAATCTGTTGCCTAGAGTTGCACAAGATGTTCTCAAAGCTTCATATGGGGAGGGGGGTTCGTGCATATCTACCATTGTAAACTTTGTGAAGCACTATCATACTGGAAATATATTCCAGAATTACCGTTTTCAACGTCTATGTTCAACACTATGCAATCAGTGAAATGGGAGGTATCCAGAAGTGTAGCCTCCATCACACACAGAAGTGTACCACACACCAATTTAAATACATCCGGAAGGTATTGGAGACTGTTATTCTCTAAATTGGAGAACGGACTAGAGTTACATTTTGGTGAAGAATTTAAACTGTTTTGGAATAGTATTTGAAGTTGCATGCAATGGAAATACTGCTGTATTATGGGATATACTGTATGACATTGGAAAAGGCTTGTAAGTGAACATTGGTGAAGGAAATTAAGTCATTTGCGTTTAGTCGGAGACGGTCATCTCCACTTTGTTTGAGTTATTTTGTAATATATTGGTGCGTGTATACTTCGACGTCACTGTTCACGGCTGAATGGATATTCGATTATTAAAGACAAAACATTATGGCATCCTTAGAAATTTGAAGGTTGGATGATGACGTTTGTCGTAATTGGTTTATTGTTTTTAAGCTTTGTTTTTTTTTATAAAAACGAGTATTTGAGAAACCGAGAGTAGAGCCTAAGGGGGCAAATTTCTTGAGGCATTAAGCAATTGTAAAAGAACAACTTGTGCAAGTAGTAAAAATATTCAACTGCCAAACTGTTGTTTATCAGATTCGAAGTGTTGGCACAAACTACAGATTGAGCCATAAAAGTATTTGAAGCATATCACAAGGGACAGAGAGTATTTCCCAGAAATATTTTCAATTGGCACACAATCTGTACATGAATTTTGCTATAATATTTTTGCCCTAAAATCTACTTGCCTCTCTTTACGTAATTTTGCATTGAATGCCATGAATACAAGTATACGTTGCCCCCTATCGTACGTTCGAATAAGAGCACACATCTTTTCCCATCATTACGAATATAAAATTTTACATTTGTAGCAATGCTTAACTTTCAAAATATTTGAAGAAAGTGAGCATAAACGCACAAATTTATGCTCAATACTACGACAACCATAAACGTATCATGGAAAGACATTCCACACGGAGGGCGATAAGTGTTCGACCTGAAATTTTGCTCAAGTGACAAGCAATAATAACATGAATTTTGCCCAGAATAATGGACATTTTTCCTGTTAAATCTACGTCTTCATCAACATCTTTATGATCCAAAGGATGCAGCCTAAAGACCCGTACCCCACGCCTATATATTCAATATAACTCTGGTGCTTAGAATGTGTAGATCTGGAATGCTATGAACAAGATATGGACGCAGACTAATTTTTTTTTGTTAAGTCTTGCTTTTTTCGTAGTTTCAAAACATATACAGGAGTTGGAAATTTGGAAGGTTGGCCACTCAGAGTCAATACGTTAAACTGACAAACATTTTTCTACTTGATATGTTCAACATCTTCCATCATCTTTGAGTCAGACTTAAGAGTTGGCAGGGAAACTATATCGAGCCCGTCGAGAATCATCATTACCTGCGCTGTTTTACGATACATTAATAATTGAACTCATGTAATTATTTGTGTCCTACCAAATACTCATTCTGTAAGATTCGTCGCGTCGTAAATGTAAACACGTTGGACGAAATTGGCAGAATAAGAACCGATGCAGAAATAAATGACATTTTTGTTACACTGTCAAAATCCATCAGAGCATCAAGCGGGTGTTTTGTACACAGACGAGCCTGTTGTCTAAGAGGCAAATAAGGGACATAAAATAGTGAAAGGCAGAGTGACACTAGGAAAAAATAATGAACCTTAACTTTCGGACTAGGAGAAACGTCAAAGCTGGAAAGTCCGCACTTGGTTAACCTCATAATGACATTGTAAGGTTGATGAGAGACTGGTTATATGTTTTGTACACTCTAAAAACAAAAGGGCAAAATTCACTCCAAAAAGAGTGTGCTGAGGGACCACTCCTAGTAAGAGTGAATTTCACCCGTAGTGTAGTGAAAGTTCACTCCAAATAGAGCGATAATTCACACACATGGAATGAAATATCGCTCCATTTGGAGTGAATTTTCACTCCACTCCGGGTGAAATTCACTCTTACTACGAGTGGCTTCTCAGCACACTCTTTTTTGCAGTAAATTTTGCTCTTTTGTTCTTAGAGTGCGTGGGACAAACGCACAGAACAACAAGAGAAACGCCATGTACGATCAGAAAGGAGGGACTTAAACTTGCCCTATATAAATGATTGCAATCCTGTTTTGTAAGGAACAAAGTTGTATCAAGGTTACCAAACAAAGCAGATTAGGCTTGCTACATAATAAATGGTATCCTTCACGCAAAATATCAGACTGCGAAGAGGGTAATATTTATTAGGCTATAATAACCGACATGAAATAACAGCTAAAGAAAAATATTGAGTCATATTAAGAAAATGATAAGTAAGGTCAATGACCAGGACAGCAATAATCAACCAGCAAGGTAATATAGAGAGAGTGGAATGGCAAGGACATTCATCCATTAAAAACCAGTATTCTGTGGTAAAAATTGACAGTGAGAATGGCAAGGATGATCATTCCCTTCTATTCTTAATAAAAATAGGATAGTGTCATGTACCCTTAACTATTTTTTTTATTTGCGAAGGAAAGTCGATCTCCCAAACTGAGTTTTGTTTTCGCAAAATATTGGTGACTTAGTCCATGTGTGTCACTTTGATATTCACTTCCTTAAGTCATTTACTAGATGGTAAATTGAGAGTTATTACTTTCACTTAAAAAATTCCTTTTCATGCATGCCAAAATGAATTTAATTGCTTAACTTTGCCAATTTGAGTGTTCTGAAGTTAAAAAAATGAGATGCATTTGTCAAGGTCATCTTCGGCGGCTATTTTGAATTTCAAAATGGCTATCACGTCTTCCTCATTTCTAGTAAATGCTGGTTGGAGATGATTTAACTATGTCCCTTGTTCTTTCGATCACTTCTTATGTAGAGGATCGTCTATTAAAAGACTTATATTTGCAACTGGAGACAAACCGCCATTTTGGATTGGTGAAAAATGGAGGTCGGTAGCATATATTTGCTAGTTATTGACATAGGCCAAACCTTCGGTTTAACAAATAGCATATTGAAACGGAGCATTGACTTGCATTATTTTTTATGACTGCACTACATATTTTATAAAGAAGGGCAGATATCAGATAGCTAGCATAAACTTCAAAATGGCTTCCACAGAAAGCGTAACTTTTTGGCAATGTAATCTACTAATACTCTCGATCAAACTACAGACAAGTCTGTACTTGCAGGCAAGTACATATCGAAGCCCATGATGATTGTATTCAACAAAGAATCTATAGACCTCAGGTATACAACAACCTGATCATTTATTGAAATAAATGCTTTGTAAGGTACCGTATACAAGAAAGAGTAAACTTAGCATATAACCGTCATCCTAACGACTCACTCTTTATGTTTACTTCTTCGATCAGCAATATTCTTCCACTTTTTAGACTAAGACGACTGTTTATAAATTATGCAAGAAACGCATCTGCGTGTTATGGTAAGAACTTTTCAAGGACGGGACTCCTCCCCTCCCCGAATGCCAGAGCAAGCTGCGCAGCAAATTTCAAATCTGGGACCATTTGTTTATGATGCGCACTACTATTTCCTGAAGAGGAGAAAATACAATGTTGAGCCTCAATCAAACTGCATAATGGCATATCGACCTTCGAGATAGACTTACTCATTCGAATCAGAAGGGCTATTTATTGATATTATGATATTAAAAGCCACTAAGTAAGTGAAATCGGAAAAGTAGTTGAAATTTCCACTTTAAAAATATAGTTAAAATAACTACGTCACAGATGATTTAATACGCAGATAAGCTCAGACCATCGGTGTCTTGATCCCCATGAACCAAGTTGCAAATTTGTATGCCGACCTGCCAAAACATGCCTTATACCACGTGGAAAAACTGCAAATCAAACAATCAATAGCCACAGAACTGCTTTTCAACAATTTCACTCCGTAACAGAATTCCTTTTCCTACTCCTTTAAAACCGCATCAAAATAAATTGATTAGAAAGAAGATCGTTATGAATGATTTCCGTCCGTTGGTACCAGGCTTTGGTAGGCATAAAAGGACGTCGTCAATTACGTAGAATAAATCATTTCTTTTTAATATCTTCCCCTTTTTCTCTCCATAGAACAGCAAGGCAGAGACCAGAGACTGAGAGCGCAAAGAGAAAGCAAACTTATGAATAAGAGTGACTCCATCAATCAAGGTAACTACACAGCTAAAGTGAAGGTCATTACTGCAAGATTTAAGTAAACCTAAAGACTTCAAACAATCGGTTAAACTCTTGAAACGTGCCATCGAGGGAAAAAGGTTGATTTCATCATAATTGTAATTAATACGCACTTGGCATACAGTGTCATCAGACTTGCTATTGACTTCCAGGACAAGTCCCCGATCAGCCGAGAGGAGTCTTGTATTATTGATTTGGTTTTACACAGACAAACTCTCGCCTTGATTCTCGACGTTAATTGACAGTAAAAGTGATAGGTTTAGGTTAATACATGGGAATCTAATAGCTTATTAGGCTCTCAATATATGATTAAGTAGGAAGCTGTAAGCTCCCTGGATTAAGCAAATAAAATAGAACAGGGCTAACATAAACTTGAGCACCGTGTTAACTTCTGAAGCGACCAACAGGACTCTACAATATTCTCATTATTTGAACTTTGAGACCAGTTGTTGCCTTATAACGGAAGGTTGCTGTAAGACGCCAGACGTCAACTAGCTGCATGTAACTTTCATGCAAAATAAAGCTGCAATGCTAAAAATTATTTAACGAGAAGAAAACATTTCTTTCAAGTCGTCGTTTTGTGTTTATTTATGCAGGATACTTTTCCTGGAACACAACCCAGCAAAAATAGAAGTATATGTGTGCCATTCGGGTGTAAGTATGGAAATGTGTACATTGTATTGGTCAGAGGGGCAATGAACTGAAGTCTGATCAACTGTTTGCTAGATTTGGATCAGAAATGACCAAATTGGTTCATTTTTAAATCGGATCTAGTCAAATTTGAGACCAAATACCTGTTCGGTGCCCCTCTGATCAGACTTTTTTTTCAGAGCGTGTTGCAGATTTGCTGTTGACTTTGTACCAATAGAGAAATAAAATTATGAAACTTGAGAGTTCATTTGTATTAAGCTCTTTCTGACACTCGAAAGAGCCAGCATTTATTGATAATCTTGTTTAAAATGTAAGAGGGAATTACTTGTAGGGTGTAGTCTTCTAGAGTCTAGACACATCAAATAACCTCCCGCTTTCTAATTGAAAGTGACACAGACTATGACTAAGGGATACAGAATGGCACTAAGGTCATAGATGTATTTTCTAATCCCAGTAGTTGCGAAAGTAAACTCATCGCTACTGACTCCTGATAAATTTCTTTAGTTTCCAAAACATCTGAAAAAGTTTATTTGCGGTTAATAACTTGTCGCTCAATATAGATTGATTTCCATGTCAGTTTAAGGTCCAGTAAAACAGACATTAAACCACTTTATTTATTATGGGCTGCCTTTACTTGGCTTATTGCAAATCACACAAGTCCTTTCAACTTTGCTAACAGCAAGCGGTAAATATCTTTTTATTTTATATCAAGTATCCCTGCAAATTAGTCCCAAACGATATCAAAAGGGATTTGCAGTTTGAAATGTCCCTTGTAAACTAATTTTACTATGTTACGCAAAAGGCTTTAAAACAATTTCATACATAGAAATGGCTTGCAGCGTCAAATGAAGTAACCATGTCATGAGATCTTAACCATAACATTTAACATGAAGTTGTACAGATCATTTTGGATTCAACCCAACCTTGCATTCATTTTATTGCAAGCACAATCTACCAAATTCGAGAGCTAGATATACGTTAATGAGGTTTACAGATGGAACGATAATTCTCTAAGGCATACCTTGTGTTCTTTCATTAGGAGAAAGTAAAGCCACTTCGGCGATTACAAGTTCTTTGGGATTGATCATAACAACTACAGGAAGGCAATGCTTTCTCTTTGAAGTTTGGTCCCGTGGCTTACATAGTGGAAATGAAATATATAATTCAAATCAAGTCATAGGCATTCTGAACACGTGACCATTAATTATGTAAAAAATTTCCATGAAATCTAATCAAGTAGTCAAACTAAAACTGTTAGTAAAATCTGACGAGGTTTCAATCAGTGGCGTAGCAAGTTGGGGAGCAGGGGCAGAGTGCCCCCCCCCCACACCTGAAAAAATCGAGAGGGAAAATCGGGAAGAGGAAGGAGAAAAAAGGGAAAAGAAGGAGGTAAAGAAGAAAATGAGAGAGAAGAGAAGGATAAAAGAAGTAAGGATAGAAAAGGGGAAGCAAAATAAATGCACCTGAGGCAGCCACTCCTGAATACGCCCATTGGCGCTGCATGGTACGGGGCATTGAGGCACGCCCCAATAGATTTCTAGAAAAAAAGATCTGAAAATTTTAAAATGGTCCCAAAAAGTGTATAAGCTATAGATTTCTGAAGGGGTAGGGAGGTGTGTTTTCGACCAAGTGATAGATCTGCTGTAATTATTTGAAACTATCAGAATTTTTTCAAATCCTTCATAAACGATAAAAATTTTCGCGCGATCCAAACCTTACCTCAATATTGCCCTTATTATCAATATTTTCCGATAACGGCTCTCTGAGGAGTACAGCAGCAAAAGTTGAAAGCTGTGTAAAAAATCCCAGGTAAAATACCCTCTTTTTAATTGGCTTATAGGTTTGCTGGGGAATTAAAAGTGTCTTGATGCAGAGCCTGAGTGCAGGTTTTGTCAAGGGAATCTTTCTTAATGAAAAATAAATGCGCGCTTGGCGCGCATTCGTCAAGGTTTGCACTCCACCTAATGACCATTATTAAGGAAACCATACATGGATCTATTCTGATCACAAACACTTTTCCGTAAAACAGAGGTACATCTCCAACCTCTGTAGGGGCCTCGCATCAATATGGGATCTTTCAATCTAATTTGTAGCATTATGTTGAAGGTTGAAAACATGTATTTTGTTTCACACATTTTTCAGAATTTTTTACCTAGTGC
The DNA here is from genome assembly GCA_009936505.3 of Holothuria glaberrima. Classification (NCBI taxonomy): domain Eukaryota; kingdom Metazoa; phylum Echinodermata; class Holothuroidea; order Aspidochirotida; family Holothuriidae; genus Holothuria; species Holothuria glaberrima. The sequence goes on along the minus strand of WURT03519366.1, from coordinate 10,592 downwards.
TTTGTGCACAGCCATTATCGGTATAGATGGTGATTGTTAATACACTTGCAACGAAAAAGCATTAATTTTGAAACGCGCTTGTAAGTCTTTCACCCGTGGGGCCTATTGCTATACGTATCAGGGAGGTGTTATGTTACCTCCCTGCACCTTTACTCCCTCCCTTCCATTCCCCATTGCTGGAATATGTTCGTCTGGATTTTCGTACAAGATTGGTAAAAATAAGATCGTTGTAAAGAGCTAGGCGTAATACTCTATACTGTCTATAGTATCATCTGGATGTCAGATAATAAGAATCACGTCTATGCCATATTTTATATTATTGATCCAGAGCTCCCCTGAGGCTCTATAGGTGTGGTGTCTGCCAGTCTTAGATAACCTTTTATAATACGCAATGAAGCAAAGGAAACTTTCTTAAAAGTCCAAGAATGTTTTTGTGGACTCCACGCACATATTTTTGCTTAAAAACTTCCCCCAAGTAGAGGTCAGTCAAGCAGCCAAAGGGGGCTTCAGGCTTGTTGACAACATACTCTTCTCTTAGACAACATACTCTCCTCTTCTACCTAAACAAAAATTAGAATTCACTAAATTATCGACACTTTTCAGTTCCAAAAATTTCCCAAAGAAAGCACCATTTTGCATCTAAGCAACTTTCAATTAGCAAAAATTTCTCAAAGGGGAGGGGAACACCCCCTCCACTTTGACCCTTTACCCAGGACGGCACCTTTATATAGTGACAAGGGAAGGATCCCCGACCGCTGCATACAATCGTAGGGTGTTCAAAAAGAACAATTTAGTCAGACGGGGGGACTCTTACGACGTCATCTATGGTGCCCCCCACCCATCACCAGATCCTGGCGGCGCCACTAGATACGCCAACACTGTGAGCCTAAAACTGGGGTTCCGGGAAGTCCGGGACGAAATGTCAAAACCGGGAAGAAAATTTCCCCCCCCCCCCCCCCCCCCCGACTAAGAAAGTTGGCTACGCTACTGGTGTTAATCATATATCAACAATTACCCGACAGGGATTTTATGCAATGTAATCCAAAGGGTACACCATAGAGAATTATCCTTTCAATTGGAACATACTATGTAAAATCAGCATAAGGATGCTTCTACTGTTTTACACGGTTTAGTGACATATTGAATTACTGGAACAGAGTAGGAGCAAGTTTAATTCTCTTTCACTTCGACTAGAAGACTTACCGAAGTGATGCGATCGAAACAGCAGTTCTGGAGACGCGTTCCGAGATTTTTGCCCTTTGATTGCGTTTTCTCGGTCTTTGTAATAGCTACGAATCTGAAAATTGCAGAGAATGTGGAACGTGTCACGGAAATTTGACAAATAAAATTTTGTGTTGATCGATGGTTATGTAAAGTCGCTACAAGGTTTTCCTATATTTCGCCATAAAACCTATTATCTTCTAGGCATTTTGATATTTGTGCCCGAAAGTTTGCACACTAGTTCAAGGGTGTTCCATACTCATAGCTTGTATGGGAATAATCTACATGACGCAAAACGATGTGTGTGCAAAGGGAGTAATTTTCAATTGTTAACTGACCGTGATCCACGTTGGGAAGATTTACTACTGATTGAAACAAACAATAAAAAATTAAGTGATTTTAGTTGCTCTTAAATCTTGTCAGTAGTCTGCTTTGCAAATTTCCTTCTATTTCATCAACGTGTGTGTGTGTGTGGGAGAAAAGCTGAAATAAAGTTACCTTCCTTACGTTCAAAGCAATTTATTGTTTTTATGTTTTTTCTGAATTTCGACCGGGTACAAGCCAAGACAATTTCAGGACAACGCCGACTGAAATCATTTGGCATTCCCTTTGTTGTACATTTCTCGCACGAATTGGCCAAATGAACAACTTCGCGGCCAATATACCAACGATGAATACAAAGAGCTCTTTGTAGTAATCCCTCGTGTTTACTTGTTCGCAAATCTGCAAACCTTCACAAAGCTATGCATTGTTTGTAATTTTGCAGCGTTGACACACGATAATGCGAATTATCAGAATAGTACCTTGCGAAGCGGGCTCTGATTGCTCATCTCCTCCTTGAGGCTTCCTAAGCAGCTAAGCATATGACTCAATAAGGAATATGCAGCACAGCCTGCTATGAAGGTAGTGTCCAAGAGTTAAAAATGGGGGGCAGTATTTCGTTTTCCTGGCTACATAAAACGATATATTGTCTTTGCTTTAAAATGTTATAGGCTACTAGTTCACAATATTGATAAGACTTTAAAGACATTTGCGTGTAATTATTCATTTAGGATGAAAGTTATGCAATCGAATTACGAATGATAAACATATTTTGAATAAACCAGAAATTGTTCCTGACTACCTCCGTCCTGAAACGTCCTTACCCAAAGGTGAATGAGATGCAATTGAATGGCAGTAATATGGCTGTTGGCAAATTGTGTTTTCGTATAAAGGCCTGTTAATGAGGTGGATTGTCTAAGCGAAAGTTTCCGTGGAAGAATTGCCCCGTCTTCGAATGTCACCAAGTTAGAATTGTCCAGATGTTGTCCAATCACCTTCCAATACGTTAAACTTACATTTCAAAGAAATTGCACTACCCTGAGACGCAGATCCAGGGGGTTTCCCGGCTGTAAGGCCCCCTTTTTCACCACCACCTTTTTTAGACGGTCTAAAAGCTTCTTTACAATATTCAGTGTTTATTTCAATTGCTAGATGCCAGAAATACAATTCAAGTGCATAAATTTCAAGTTTTTTTCCTTAGACCACCACCTCCTTCTCTTTTGAGCCTTCGTACAATTGGGGCTCGCAGGTGCGAAATTTGCACGTATGGAATTAGACTCTCTTCCCTTTTGTGCTTGAAATCCTGGATCCGCCAAAGTCGAAGTTTTCACCATTGGTGGTCTAGTTGTAAATTTTAGCTAGTAGAACTAGATTTTGAGGTTACAGTTTTGGAAAGCGATAATGGAGTATTTTTTGAGGGGGTGTGTAAATGTCATAGCTATCTACTGAATACAGTAATCTCGTAAAGGCGGTAACATGGGTAACTACATTTCAGAAGGTGGGAAAGGGTACACCTGTAGTCAAGTTTTGACGTAGGCTGTTGGAACTCGAAACCGCAACACTCTTTGAAGTAGTCCAGAGATTCTTCATAGGCGTATGAAAGTTGTTTCCTTCACGTCCTATTCTACATTATGTAAAAGTATTGCTTGAATTTATGTAGGTATACTTGTAATCTTCATGACACATCATTTTGAAACATGTCCCGTTTATATCGCCTGAAAGACAGACACTACTAGCCCATAGGCGGATCCAGGGGAGGGTCCAAGGGGTCCGGACCCCCCCCCCCCTTTATCCCGAAAAAAGACGTGCAAAGGGGTCCGGACCCCCCCCCTTTTTTTTTGATTCCTTGTCGTAGGCAAAAGGAATCTATGCGATGGTGATGTCGTGTGTGCGTATGTGTGTGCATGTGACGGCTTTACTTGTAAACACGATATCTCAAGAAAGGTACCTCCGAAGTATCTCATACTTAGCATGTAGATTGCCCATATTAAGTAGATGATCCCTATTGATTTTGGTGGAGGCAAAGGTCATGTGGGTTCACCAGAGGTCAAAACGTCAAAACCTTGTAAACATGATATCTCAAGAAGGGTAAGTGTTAGGGATCTTATACTTAGCATGTCGATTGCCCATATTGTGTAGATGATCCCTATTGTTTTTGGTGGAGGTCAAAGGTCATGTGGAGTCACCAGAGGTCAAATAGTAAAAACCTTGGAAATTGCCTGTAAACACGATATCTCCAGAAGGGTAAATGTTAGGGATCTCATGTTTAGCATCCAGATTGGTCATATTGAGTAGATTATCCCTATTGTTTTTGGTGGAGGTCAAAGGTCATTTGGGGTCACCAGAGGTCAAATGCTCAAAACCTAATAAGCACTATATCTCAAGGAGGGTAAGTGTGAGAGATCTCATACCTAGCATGCCAATTGCCCATATAGAGCAAATGATCTATATTATGTTTGGTGGAGGTCAAAGGTCATTAGGGGTCACCAGGGGTCAAACGGTCAAAACCTTGTAAACATGATATCTCCAGAAGGGTAAGTGTGAGGAATCTCATACGTACCATGTGGATTGCCCATACAGAGTGGATGATCCCTATTGTTTCTGGTGGAGGTCAAAGGTCATTTGGGGTCACCAGAGGTCAAATGCTCAAAACCTTATGAGCACTATATCTCAAGAAGTGTAAGTATTAGTGATCTCATACCTAGCATGTGGATTGCCCATATTGAGCAGATGATCTATATTATGTTTGGTGGAGTTCAAAGGCCATTAGGGGTCACCAGAGGTCAAACGGTCAAAAAACTTGTAAAAAACGATATCTCAAGAAGGGTAAGTATGAGAGATCTCGTACTTAGCATGTGGATTGCCCATATTTCGTGGATGATTCTTATTGTTTTTGGGGAGGTCAAAGGTCATTTCGGGTCATGAGGGGTCAAATGCTCGAAACCTTTTAAACACTATATCTCAAGAAGGATAAGTGTGAGGGATCTCATACTTAGCATGTGGATTGCCCATATTAAGCAGATGATCTATATTATGTTTAGTGGAGGTCAAAGGTCATTTGGGGTACCAGAGATCAAACGGTCAAAAAACTTGTAAAAAACGATATCTCAAGAAGGGTAAGTATGAGAGATCTCGTACTTAGCATGTGGATTGCCCATATTTCGTGGATGATTCTTATTGTTTTTTTGGGAGGTCAAAGGTCATTTCGGGTCACCAGGGGTCAAATGCTCGAAACCTTGTAAACGCTATATCTCAAGAAGGGTAAGTATGAGAGATCTCGTACTTAGCATGTGGATTGCCCATATTGAGTATATGATCCCTATTGTTTTTAGTGGAGGTCAAAGGTCATTAAGGGTCACCAGGGGTCAAACGGTCAAAACCTTGTAAACACAGTATCTCAAGAAGGGTAAGTGTGAGGGATCTCATACTTAGCATGTGGGTTGCCCATATTAAGTAGATGATCTATATTATGTTTGGTGGAGGTCAAGGTCATTTGGGGTCACCAGAGGTCAAAGGTCAAAACGTTGCAAAACTATCTCCAGAAGGGTAAGTGTGAGGGATCTCCTACGTAGCATGTGGATTGCCCATATTGAGTAGATGATCCCTATTGTTTTTAGTGGAGGTGAAAGGTCATTCGGATCACCAGAGGTCAAATGGTCAAAACCTTTTAAACACAGTATTTCAAAAAAGGATAACTTTGGGGTTCTTATACTTAGCATGTGGATTGTCCATATCGAGTATGTTTCCTATCATTCTTGGTGGAGGTCAAAGGTCATTTGGGGTCACAAAAGGTCAAAACCTTGTTTAACTGTGAGGGGTCTCATACTTGGCCTGTGTATTGTTCATGTTTAGCATACAGTACATGGCAATATAGGGTATATAAAGGTCATTTTGGGTCACAAGATTTCAGAATGTTTTTACCTTATTTACATGATATCTCAAGTAGGATAGTTGTGAGGGATCTCATGCTTGTCATGTGGGTGGTTCATGTTTGTTACAATATATCATATGGCAAGGAATCTCTAAGCCTTTTGGTTTTCTGGTTTGGAGTAAAAAATATTTTCCAGTGAGAAACTACGAGAGTTTCAGTAGGCTCTTCCGTATTCACCAGAAGTAGCCTGCTGAAATGGCGTAATAATCAGAAACTACATCACATCCGTTACGTTGTCAGTCATAGGTCATTCAACAGTATCAGCACAGTGTTTTCTCATTTCGCTATTATGAAAGTATCAAAATGAATGCAGAACCCAGTTGTTTTGACACTGCCATATAAAAATGTACTTCATATTTGATTTTCAAGGGGCATAGTGATATTCTGTCAATAACATGTAACGTGTGCTAATTATAGGGCATCAATTGAAACACGACCGGTATATTCGTTTTTTCGTTATCTGCTGCCTAAGACACAGATTTATAAATGAAAATTTGTTGTTTTTCTTATTTTGATGTGAAACTATTCTGATAATCCCCCCCCCTTTTTTTTTTTTTTTTTTTTTTTTGCTGTCTGTTTTTAAAATGTTGGTGTATAATAGGCTGTTTCTGCTAAACTTGTGTTTGCCTTTCCACGTTGCCATGTTATACCACTACATATGCAGGGTTCAATGGAACTGCAATATGCCTACATGAATTTCATGAACAGGCCGGTTAACTGAATAGGCATTGTATAAACACTGTGCTTAGTGACTACGTGGACTCCACGAACAAATGAGACCATACAAAAATCTATGACCTTAGCTGATACTGATACTAAAGGTAATACAAATCTTATTAACGAATGCTTATCCGCAACCTGCCTGAGAAGAGAAGGCCCGAGAGAAGTGTCATTTCCGGCGATCTAGGAGGTATTTTCAGACAAAAAAATTCTTGGTAAGCTCATAGACGCCGGCACGAGAGGCATGGGGGTGCGTGCTCCCCCCGCCCTCCCCTTCGATAAATGAAAATTTTAAAATAATCCCAAAAAGAGTTTAAGTAATAGATTTCTGTACGGGGTACGGTGAGGTGTGTTTTCGACCGAGTGACGGATCTATGGTAATCATTTTCTATCACAAATGTTTCTCAAACTATCAGAATTTTCTCAAATTCTTCGCAGACTATCAAAATTTTTCGCGCCCTTTGCGCGCTTCAGACCTTGCCACAATGTTGGTTCTCATTATCAATATCTTCGGATAGCAACTCCCAGAGAAGTACAGCAGCAAAAGTCAAAAGCTGTTTACGAATTACCAGATAAAAGACTGGCTTTTTAAGTGGCATTTATGTTATTTCGGCAATTGAAAGTGTTTCACTGCAAATTCAGAATGCAGGTTTTGTTATGGAAATCTTATTTAACAAAAAATTTTGGCACGCTTCCCGCGCATGTGTCACGGTTTGCATTCCATCTCGTGACATTATGAAGGTTATAACACGTGGTACCGGTACTATTTGATCACAGCAATTTAAATAAAAAAACAGAGATTCATCTCTAAACATCTGTAGGGGCTTTGCATCAATAAGTGATCTTTCAATCTAATTTGTAGCATGATGTGGAAGGTTGGAATTTGAAAGTACGAATTTACCGCAATACATTTTTCAGGAATTTTTATCGAGTATACTTCGCGCGCAGCCATTATCGGTATAGATGGTTGTCGTAAATACACTTAGGACTAAAAAGCATTCTGAAACGCGCTTGTTCATCATTCAACCCTTTTGCTATACCTATCAGAGAGGTCTAATGTCCCTTCCTGCAGCTCTCCCTCCCGCCCATTCCTCATTGCAGGAAGCTGTTCGTCTGGATTTTCGTCGGTTCAAAATTAGTAAATATACGATAGTTGTAAAATTCGGCATCATACTCTGTATTATCATTTGGATGTCAGGTAATAAGCATTCCGTGGAGTATTTAGGGGGGCATTGGGTAATGGATCCCCCTCACTGATACCGGTTTTTTAGTATTTAATATACATAATATACTTTTACAAAAAATTTTACTCAAAAGGTAGCATATGTGGCACCAGATTGCATGAAAGGACACCCAATTTTTCAAAAATTTCCCCTGGCCGGCAATCACATAACATGCTGCATGCCAACCCGTTAGAACGCCGCTGTAAGCATTATGTCGTTTCCCAATTTCATGTAAATGTTTCAGAGCTTCCGGGAGGCCCCATACGGGCATCTGCCAGCTTTAGATACCCTATAATGCAAAATCAAGCAAAAAAGAAAAATTGGGTAGAATGTTTCTGTGGACCCACGCAAGTATTTGGGAGTAATAAACTATCCCAAAATAGAAGGTAGTTAAGTAGCAAAAGAGAGGGTGGCTTCAGGATTTTAGCTGACAACGTATTCTTCTCTTAGGGAGCATAGTTTCCTCTTTCACCTATTACCAAAAATTAGAATTCACTAAATTATGGACATTTTCCAGTCATATATATTCAGCTCCAAAAATATCCCAAATGTAGCACCACTTTGCATCTAATCAACCTTAAATTAGCAAAAATTTCTCAAAGGGGAGGGGCCACCCCTCCCCTTAGACCCCTCCTCTAGGACGGCACCTTTTATGGAGTGACAAGGGAAGGATCCCCATTGCTGTACACAAATGCAGGCCAAGTAAAAAAGGGTACGATTTACGCAAAAATGGGAGTTTAATTGAGGTGGCATTACGACATCATGGGTGGTGCCCCAATCACCAAAATCTGGTGGCGCCACTGGGTAAGCTACACGCCAACCAGTGATTGCGTTTCACTTAATTTGTGTCAAGGATTCAATAATTACGTGGACTCCCCCTCCCCCCCCCTTTTTGAAAAATTCTGGATCCGCCCATGTAGCCATCCCAAGTAACGACATGACTTTTACTTAGGGGTAAAGAAAAGTTTCAATTGGTGACTGCTCTTTGATTGGCATCAGAGTTACAAAGTTCAAAAGATACATAGAAGTTAATTTTACACTTCATGCACAGAGAGTGTTCTGATTATACATTAGGGTCTTGTGTGCTCACCAGGATATCGCCTTAAGCAATAAACTAGGCATGTGTCTACACAAGGAGAAACTAAAGACAATGTGGGTGGGCTAGAAGTAACCTAATTTGGGAGAAATGGAACTGCCTGGGATGATGAGTATCTGTCTTTAAGATGCAGCACAATCTGCTGCATGTTTTTGAGAGTTTAGAGTCATCTGTGACATATGAGAGTAACAAGCTTGCAAGCGGCCTCTTTGGATCAAGAGACATAACAAACCAATTACATTGACCAACTAACTTACAAACAAATTAAAAGTAAGTGTCAAATTTTTCCAATCGCATGTACGCTACGTCAATGCCACCTGTATTTCGAGCATGCGATCCTTAAATGAGTCTCCTTAAATTCTACATGCGATCCTTTTACGTCATATACGGTGTTTAGTCATTATTTCGGCTGCTGATCGTTACTCGTATCTATATACACAACACATATTCTACCGACGGACGTTTACACACGCAGTTGCTTTGATTTCAAACAAATTATACGAATTAAAGTGAAATTTAAGTTGCAAAATGGGAACATCTCCAGTGCCTCAGCTTGCCACGAATTCGATCAATAATCGTGACAGTTGGCCGACTTTATGACATTTAGACTTCATTTAATTTATTATGTGTATCGTAGGGAGTTAAGGTAGTTTGTAAAGCTAGTTTCTTGGCAATAATATTATAATAGTGTATTCAAGTATGGAGCCCTTATACTCCAGGCTCAGAGTGTAAAAGAAGAGTTGATCTATTGTTCTGAGAAGTCACAATGTTTTCTATGATTATGATTACTATTGCTATTATTTTAATATTACGGACAAGGAAGAAATAGGGCTTGGAGAATTTTTGCTCCCAATTTTTTTCAATATCTACGTCAGAAGGATCCTTCGTAAATCCCCAAGTGTATTTGGCAACTTGGGCTCCTGGGAGAGTAAAAACAACTTGATGCGAACTACTTTCGATGGAGCTGTCTTGAAACATGAACTCATCATACGAAAATTTTATAAAATGCCATGTATAACCTAGGGGCGTATCCAGGAGGATACGCCCGTTTTTGCCCTCCCTCTAACAGAGGGGGTGAAAAATTTGATTGATCGCTGTCTTAAGGGAGCGGTCTAAGGAGAGGGACCCCTCCCGTTTGGAAAATGTTTGCCTCTTGGAAGAGGACTGAGATTCAAAATGTTATATTTGCCACATTTTGAAGCATTTTTTGTCTTAACCTTTTTTCACGCATGACGGCCAATAGGGGCCTGCTCCGCTTGCCTCCCCCCCCCCCCGAATCCGCCACTGTGACCAAGAAATCCTAGAAAACTGGACTTTACTGAATAAATTTTGCTCTTTTACCAGAATTTTAAGCCAGTCGTTACTTAATTAAAAAGGAAAATGTCAATTATGACGAGAATTTACCCCTACATATTTTTAACACGGAAATGGTAAATAACTGGTCATCGCGGTGCTGGTTAGATAGCCCATGCAACTAGTCACACCTTCAGGGGTGTAACTACCGGGGGTGTGGGGGTACTACACCCCCAGACATTTTCAAAGCGTCGTCCGTCGGGGAATTTTGCTACCTGTCGGAAAAAATTGCCTCTTTCTTTTGCAGTTTCCTGACTTTGTTTAAAAAAATATTTTTATTTGGGGCTACATAATTTTCGGGAACCTTATTGATGACTATCGTTCACTTAATGTATGTCCAAAACTGTGCAATAAAAGCCTTATTAAAATGTGATGCAACTCATCATGACTGCTCGTTGGGGATGAGTTGGCGGTATCAGAAGTCAGGTGTGTCGGGTCGCAGTCGGATTGCAGGTAAACCGCACATTGCTGAGGTGGGTGGATATATTCAAAAGTCTATCTACTGTTTTTTTAAGTCCAGCCGATTCACATAGCGTTTAAAGTTCTAACTGTAAATGGTGGTATACCCTTATCAGTAAAAACTGACTTGTAGTATAATTTCTTCGCATGGATCTTACGTAAAACTTACAACTCCAAAGTAAAATTTCGAGGACAAGATGAACAAGAAGCAAGATAAAGAAGCGTAACAAGACTTGAATTCGAACGCGGTACACTGTAAGAATTCGAA
>WURT03519255.1:0-21484 GCA_009936505.3 Holothuria glaberrima | reverse complement strand
AGAAAAGCTTCAAACTGAAGGTTGTCAGAAGCTGTTTTTAGCTCCAGAGAGGAAAAGCTTATTTTCAAGCCCTGTTTATACTTAGCTGTACATTTTAAGGAAAGAATCTAAAGCTTTGATTATCATTTCTAAAAAAGCATTGGTCATGGTTGTGATCTTACAAGTCAAATACAATAACAACACAACAAGATGGTGTCCAGTTTGCAAGGCTATTTTTATCATGTGTATTCAGGCAGTTTGTGTAACTCTGGTTATTAAGGGTGCATACAACTCAAATAACATACACTCCATCACAATGGTCACCTTTGGAAGCAACCACATTTTAAAATTTTAGTTTAAACCCTTCTTTTAAATGCAAACATTTGCAACAGTCTTTCCATAACTAATGCTTGCAAGGTTGAGAGGGACAATTAAGCCAGAGAATTACAACTATGTGCAATTTCTTGTACAGTAATAGAATACAACACAATTACAGTGTTCTCCACAGGTCCAAATTTTGTCCAGGAGCTTGTCTCTGATCCGGAAGATGACACAGATTACCGTCCTGTGGGAGGGGTCTCAGGGGGAGGGGTCCCCTTCCCCCTTTTGAAAAGTTTTCCTCACGTAAGGTGAGCTAGATGCAAAATGGTGCTACATGTGGTGATAAATTTGAATTGAACAATTCAAATGTTACCTAAAAAAGTGAAAGCAATATTTTTTTGTCCGGCAGAGGTTTTTGTGCGGGTGGTAAAATTAAGACCAGGCGCTGACGCACGCTCTTCAGATTTTGTGCGGGCAGTGCGAACGGACAAAACGGCTTGTGGAGAACATTGCAATTAGCATGAATCTCGTCAGAAAACTTGAAAAAGTTGAAGACTTTCAGAACCCATATGCCTCTGAGGCAACAGCTATGCAGGAGAATGGGGACAAGCCTCTGGCTAAAATGGTAGATATTGGAGGCGCAGTGCCAAAAGCATTCTGGGTTGCACGCACAGGGCGTACATTTATGTTTAATAAGTACAGTAGATTTAACGAGGGGTAAGTATATGTCTGCTACGTGAATCCAAGGCATTATACTACCACTGTGTCCAATTTGTTAATCTGACCATAAGTGAGCAGGCCCATGGATTTTTTTTGGGGTGGGGGGAACACCAGTGCAAGAGAATTGCCATTCTAAAGTGGGGGGGGGGGGAATTGATGGATTCTCCCTCCCTTGAAAGAAACTTGCAGATTTTAGGGTCTTATGGTGTTAAAGGGTGGAATATTTTTCATTTTTTCCCAAACATTTGCGTTCCAAGTTCCAGTTATGGATGCTACATAGTAGTTACTAAACTATTTGAGAGGGCGGGAGGGGGGGGGAGGCATATGTCACCTCATTCAACTCTAAATTTGTTATGAAATGGTATCTGAACACAGACTCAGTTGAAAAAGGCTTTAACTGCAAAACACATTTTGAAGAGGAACCTATTACATCAGCCCTATCTTTACACACACACAACATGCTTATCCTGGTATCTATGAACAGCATGTACGGTACTTGTAAGTCCTTCAGGGATTTAGAACACATTTGCTTGCATGGGAGGATCAGATTCCCACTAAACGTACTTTTTTCCAAAGTTCCCCACTCTCTGGCGAAGGGCTAAGGGGTGAAACCAAACATTACTCCCAAAGGAGTTCTCTCCAAACAGCTACATCCCAAAAGGACATCAGATGTCCCCCCAAATGGACAACTAACTTAATTGACCAACCTCCCAACATTCAGACCTTCATATCAAGAGTCCGTCATGAGTGGTCTCATTCTTGACTGGATGAAAAGAACAGATAATACACATGATCTTACCCAAAAGTCAGAGAAGTCATATCCACTAAACAAGCTAATATTTTCTAAGAATGTCTGGTGGTGGGACCACAAAAAGCGAAGGCCAAGGTTTGATTAACCACATCTCACATACAGTCATGCTGGAATAAGTTGCAGAGCCACTGCTTCCACACACACCAGAAGAGGTGATTTCTGTGGTCAGTAAGCTTAAAGACTGTTTTTACCTGAAAATTCAATGTCAACTACATTGACATCTAAAATACTGCAAGTTAAAGGTCATGAGAACCTGCCCCATGATGATAATGAGCATAGTTTTATTACTACATCCATTTGTAATATCAGAGCAATGTCTGCTGAGGAATGTAGGCTATGTACCTACACTTCACATTTCACTAATCTGCAAAAGTCAGTGGCCAATAAGAGTGGCTTATATGTGAAGGCAGAGTTTAAATTTGCCCGCTTGTAAACTTAGGTTTTAAGCTTCGGTTGACCCAAACCTAAAATGTAGGTTGGTGTAATGAATGTATAATGTCTTTAACTGATGAGGTCTCTTATTTACATTTATATACAGTAGGCCTAGCTACCTCATGAGTGACTTTTCATGTTTTGTACACAGACGCCTGTCTATATACTTGGGACTCTGAAGTCTTTCACAAGTGCTTTTTGCTAGCTGCAAACTCACACCTTTGTGTGTGACCCAACTCAACTCAACGTCAGTTCCTACAGTAGGGGGCAACTTTCAGTTACACAATTGGCAATTCACACTACACAGTTAGCAATTCACACTAAACAACTGGCTAGCTGATATTATTGGCATAGTCACTGGCAAATCTAGGGCTTTTGTTCAGGAGGGGCCAAACTGGTGGTACAGTGATATGGAAGAGGGGTCTAAGGGGAAATCTTTCTATATAAGTAAATGCCCTCAGATGCGATTTGGTGCAAAAAAATGTACACTTGTAAAGTTAATTTTCTTCTAGAAAATTCTAGGAAACAAAAATTTGGCCCACCTTTGGGTGGGGCTATGGCCTTCATAGCCCCCCGCCCAAGTGGATCCCCCAGTGGGCATGGTTGCACTCTTTTGCCTTCCTTCACAACTATATACTTGATTGGTCAAATTCTTCCAACATATTACAACTGTCAGAGACTCCATGCAGTCCAAGACTGGGCCATCCTAACAGTAGCATCTGCTTTCATAAGCACTACTGCTACATAGAACCTTTTAACATTTGTGCCATCTCTATACTCTGTTGTAATTTGGCTGGATTTGCTTGATCTAATGTTTTACAAATGCCCTATACTCTCTGTTTTAAATTCTACCTTTGTAAAAAATACTGCTGAGTAAGTAATTCACTTTTTTGGAATATTCCAGGGACAATTTAAGAGGTTCCTAAATGAAAGAGAATAATTTTTCATCACATGACCTTCAAACCCCATATTCATAGTCTATTCATAACTCAGAATATTCTTATCTGAAGGTAGGATATTCTTGTCAAGAGCAAACTTCCAGTTGATTCAAGGTTACAAACTGTTATGCAATAATAGCAGATTGCTTCCAAAAGCTTTAATTCTCCTGTAATATCTGGCCTTGAAACTTGACAATAATGAAACATTAAAAAGCATTCATTGCATATTAAGCTTTAATTTGGTGAGAATGAAGGTTACAAGTCTAAAAGTGTCGATATATTTCATTTAAACCTGTCTAAATTAAAAAGAAATATAAGAGATGGATATTTTCTTTGAAAATTCATTTCTTCCAAATGCAATATGCTATTGAAAAGTGATTCACACCAAAACAAAGAGAAAAAAATCCTTTATTTTATGAAACTAGTATGTTTTCTGTCATCACAGCTCCCTTTAAGGAGGAAATATTGCGTTTAAAATGCACCAACATGGCATACAAAGAAAATACCTCAAATCATTATTAAAAGGTTCAGTTTCACCAATAACTTCTAGCAGTAGCTGAATCTCCTCAAAATATTATGCGTTCATTATAAGAGTAACAGATGTTGCAATTTGATTTTTTGAAAGTTTGCACGAACAAATTACCTTTGTGCAACATATATCGGAATTTCTTCCTGTAAGGGCCTTATTTCTTGAGAGAGAGCTACCATACTGTCTTATTTTGTCTATCATTCTGTATAGCCCTATTAATATTGGTTAATTAAAAAACATGAAAATTTTCTGTTAAACAAACGCAATATTTCTCTTAAAGCTCCAGCCATAAGAGGCGGGGGTCTGGAGGATGCAGCCTTTATGGGGGAAGAGTGCTCTTTTCTACAGTAGGAAAATATGTTTTTCGAAAACATGCCCCCAACTGAAAAAAGTCACATACACTAATACTTTAAGCACATGTACAATATAGTCAGCCCAATTAGCCTTACATATTAGCCTGGATAGACATTCCATGTGAGCTACTTTCAGTGTAAACAAAATGACAGATTCAAACTGTGTGCAGACCTAATGCCATAGAACTCTCAGAACAGCCCATCCTTTACAGTATCATCCCAAAGAACTTACTCATTATAAACCATGCCTGGTATAAGAGATTTCTGTAACAGGTCTATTCAAGGGCTATAGAAAACAAACCTGCTCACTCCAAGGGTGAGAAACCATCCCCCTCCCCATAATGATAAAAAACCCAAAATGGAAACATGTATTGTCCAAACTTGTTTTAAATACTTCTAGGGTGTAGAAAGGCTATCAAATGTGAAAACTTCTTCAAATCCCCCACTACAAGATAAAAAAATCAAAGCAAAATGTAGGATCATATATATAATTGCGATGTTTCTGTGGAGATGGGGGTAGATGACTCTCTTCTATTGTCCTAATCACTTTGCAATAATACAGGGAAGAAGGGGCTACATATATGTGAAAAGAACTTAAGAAGGGGTAACATGGATTAAAAATGTACTGTAACACTTTCTCACTTAATTAATCCAAAACAAATTATAATTTTAATATTATTATTTATATAATGAAACAAATTATTATTTTATGATTAAGTAACATGGATCTGGTTCTCAATTGACATTTTTTTCAGCAGTCTGTCAAAGGCTATATGGAACAAGCTTCCTCAATCGGCAAATACTGTAACCATGAAAACACAAATAAATGTCATTAACACAACAACCACAAGTAATCCAGTTAACCCTTCTGCTGCATACCTGTACAGGTAAACCACGTGCACAATATGGCTTCTTAAATCTGTTATGCACTGCATTATTCTTTAAGTTTCACAATGGTTTCATTTTTACCCAACCTCAACAGCACAAAGACAGAATGCACACAGACAGCTATTTATATGTCAGCATCTTCTGTCAATACAAGGTTTCTCCAAGTGAGAGAAATACATGCACAAATCTCGTCATGCATTCTGCAACCAGTCCAGCAATTTCATAAGCTAAGGAATTCATACAGGGAGAATAATCTCCACACCTTGGTTCCATTATTACTATGAATATTCGAACACACTGCAATACAGAGAGCACTGCTGATAAAATTTCATCCCAGCAGCGCAGTCGTTCTGAGATCCTTCTGAAATGCCTCAAATTTCCCAGAAAGACAGCACTTATTGACTGAGGCCCTGGATAAGACATGGCAAACAGGCATCCTTACAGATATCAAATTGCCAATTGTGCAGATGCAGCGTAGGAATTCAGCCCGCATTGAGCTACTGTATGTATGCAAAGAGTGTACAGAAACAAAAGTTCCTCTGACTTGATCTTAATTTAAAACAAAAGCCTTAACTATCCAGGAGGAAATACTACATCCTGTAAAAAAAAAACAGACTTTTGTTTAAGTTGACATTTTCTCTAGTTGCATGTGTTTGTTCATTTGAAATAATTCATACTGAGGTACCAAATGCAGTGCTATGCAGGTACAGTGAATGACAGATCCTGCACAAACTGCAATATTAATGAATAAATTAATGGAGCAGCTATCTTCCACAGGCAAAAACAATGTCTACAAGTACGTACTTCTTATAAACCATAATGTTGTGCATTCAAATTTATTTTACAGTAAAGATCGATCCAGAAACGGGTAGCGGTGTTCTATGTCAGGAGTTGACATTTACACTGCAATAGACCTTTTTCCAAACAGTAGTACAAATTACCAAACACAATGCACACCAAAAGTCTATCCCATTATCCTTTGTCCAATATATTGCTACTCGAAAAAGGATCTTTCACACAAAGCCTGCCGCGAGACCACGTGTTTGGTCTAGTGGTAGACTATCCGCCTCTCACGCGGGAGGCCTGGGTTGGATTCCCAGGTCCAGTCATACCAAAGACTTTAAAAAATGGAACCTGCCGTTGTGTGTGATGCTCCGCATAAGCAATGGAGTAGGGGAAAACAAGCCTGTGAGCCACAACTGGAAAAAAGGCTGTGGCCGGCTCAACTTGAACCAATTGGTTGGAAACCGGGCCTTTAAACCTCATCTAACTAACACAAAGCCTGCCATTATAACCAGGTGCTTTGACATACTGTCATACTTTGACAGTTGAAACAGTAGGTTTATCTTTCAAATCTTCTTTTCTTGCAGTTCTTGTCCTCATAAAACAAAAAAAAGCTCTTTCACATAAACCATGTTTCCCAATCCTATTACATATCATAGTTAACAAAACTAGATCAATGTAAGAATTTGTGTACCATTTGTGAATTTGGATTGTTGTATTCTCACAAATGGTCATCTCTAGGCTGGAATTGTACAGAGGTTGTGTAAAATACCAGTTTTGCAAAAGCATATGGCCAGTTTGGAAAAGCAGGGCTTGGGTAAACGGGGATTTACATTAGCCATTTTCCGTGCTTTGTCCGTTTTTCAATAAATAAAGGATTTCTACTATGAATTGTACGGTTTGCTGTGGACGGTCTCGGTAATCCTGCGTATGTGTGTACGTTTTTCACACTGCTATTTCTGCAGAAGAGTAGTAATGTAGACCATGATAAACAGTAATGCCCATTGTTCTCGAATTAGAGTGTTCTAAAACTGAAAGTTTACAACTTCTGCTCACATGTTTACTGTCTTTTTTTCATTGCTGGTCAAATTCATGACTTCTGTGTTCTATTACTGATTCCATGAATTCTGTCTGTTTTCCATAACACAGAAAAATGTTGACTTTAATCTACATGGAGTTTTTCTGTACTGCTAAGATCAGCAAAAGTATGGACAAAAATCATGGGCCTTACATTGTGTTGCTAAAAATAAGAGGGATGGTGTTCAACATATGGGACATATTCATGACAAACATGAGTTCTCACACTGGTACTATGTTGAGATACCATGTTTAAGATCCATTTTTTAAGGTACACACTTTGTATACCTATGGTGGGCCAAAATGAACTTTGACATCCACCAAAATTAGTGGGCATCTTCACCTTAATGTGCAGTACATGACATGTACCAAATACAAGACTCATAACAGCTAGTTCCCATTCTTAAGATACCATGTTTACAATTTTTTTTAGTCTGACCTCTTATGATCCTAAATGACCTTTGACCTCCACCAAACATTACAGGGGTCATCTGTTGAATATGGGTCATCCACAAAGTACATAGAGATCCACCACTGTTGTGCTTCTAGAGACCTCACATGACCCCAAATGATCTTTGACCTCCACTTAAAACAATCCAAAGTATCCACTGAAAATGGGTCATCCACCTGACAAGTATAAGATCCCTAACTGTTACTCTTTTTGAGATGTCATGCTTACAATATTATGACCAACTGACCTCCTGTGACACCAAATGACCTTTGACCTCCACTTTAAGCTGTTGAGACCATCTACTGAAAATGGGTCATCCACATCTTGAATATGCCATCTCTTACTGCTATTCTTCTTGAGATATGCTTAAAAGGTTTTCATCTGTTGACCTTACCTGACCACTAATGACCTTTGACCTCCACCAAAATTTTCAGGTATCATTAACTTAATATGGGACACCCACATGCTAAGTATCCATCCCACACTGTTACCATTCTTGAAATACTGTATTCACAAGGTTCTGACCTTTGAACCTCTCATAACCCCCAAATGACCTTTGACCTCCATCAAAATCAATACAGGTAATCTACTTAACATGTGCAATCCACATACCAAGTACAAGATCCCCAAAATTTACCCTCTAACAGATAGCGTGTGTAAAAGTAATTTTTAATATTTTGACCTCTGTGGACCCCAAATGACCTTTCACCTCTGCTAAAAATAATAGGGATCTTCTGCTGAATATGGGCCTAATTTCTTCTATATGGGCCTAATTTCTTTCTAATCCTTCTTTGGATTTTTAAAGGGTTAATACAATGATACCAGTTTAAATAAGTATTAATATCCTGGTATCATGACTCGGGTATAGCTCTATTTTTAATCACAACTTTTTTGTTACTGAATTGTAAAATATCAAAGCAAGTAACTCATTGCTTTACTTTTAATAGACTACATTTGAGTTCTGAAAGGGTATGAAAGATTATAATTGTAAAAAAAATAAGAGGACGTATGATAACATTTAGCCAAAGTTTCTAGAAATGTTGGGACTATAGCTTACTCATAGTTCAAATCCAACAGTCATCTAATTGCATGAGGCCACTAAAAATTGTGTCAGACAACCAAATATAAACAGTTAACATTATGTACACTTATCTCTAAAATCATTTTGATTCTTATAATATCATACTGAAAAGTACCCCAAAGAGGACACAGAAGTACAACTGAGAGACACAGCCAATACACTGAAGGGCTGCTAGACTGAAGGTTCACTAGTTACTAGGCCATGCAAACATCTTCATGGACAAGGTTAGCTTAAGGGTATAAACGATAACATATTTAATACTACTGTACCACCTCTAGCCATCTGTTATTGAGAATCCTGTATTCTGATTGGTTAAACACTGACCTGTTACTGTATTCCACAACACATCACAGTCAATAAAACGCAACTAGACCACCAATTGTGTAAACTTTGACTTTGGCGGATCCAGGATTTCAAACACGAACGGGAGGGGGGGTTTACTCCACAAGGGCAAATTTTGCACCTATGCGAGTCAATTGTACAAAGCCTAGAAAGAGGATGGTGGGTGGTCTAAGGAAAGAAAACTTGAAAGTTACAGTATGCACTTGAATGGTGTTTCTGCAGGGCATCTGGCAATTACAATAAGCACTACATATTGTGAACAAGCTTTGGTACCGTTTTAAAAAGGTGGTGTCGAAAAGAGGGACTACAGCCGGGAAACTCCCTTCTGGCTCTGCGTCTCAGGGTAAGGTGCAGGTCTGGTATTAAACATATTGGAAGGTGATTGAATAACATCTGGACAACTTTAGCTTGGTGACATTCGCGGACGACCGTTTGGGACGAGACGATGTATTCTCACCACAGAATGTTCTCTTGGACAATCCACCCCCAGTTATAGGCCCATATGCGAAAACACTACTTATCAACAGCCAGTACTGCCCATCAATTTCATCATAAGCATACGAGGTGGAGACAGGGGCATATGCCCCGCCCCCCCCCCAATTCGGGCAACTTGATCTATTCAGGCAAATGTGACATCCAAGAAAATAAAATATGCACTTTTATTCGGGCAACTTGGTCCAAGTTTTAAATTTGGGCAAAAATTTCTTTCGTTTATAATTCTTGATTCGATTGCATAAATTACATCCTGAACGAATAAATTACACCCAAACGTCGTAAAATCCTCTCAATACTTTTGTTGATAGAGCATTTAAGTTCAAGCAAAGATAATATTTGAAAGGAAATTGAATCACACCTAGCCGGTGCAATGAAATTCTCTTCCTTCAATCAGGGAGTTATCCCTGCTTCAATTGTCAACTACTGTCATTGCCTTCGTAGCAGGCTGTACAGCATATTCCTTCATCAGTCATATGTTTCGGAAGCTCCAAAGAGATGAACAAACAGAGACCGCTGCGCAATTTACATGGTGCGGATTACCCTGTTCAAGCACAAACGAAATTGCAAACAGTGCATAGCTTTGTGTAAGCTTTGCCTTATATGTAAACAGATGGATTACTCCAGCGATCCCCTTGTTTTTATCGTGGGTACATTGGCCAGAAAGTTGTTTGTTTGGCCAAATCGTGCGCGAAATATACAGCAAAACTTAATGCCAAATGATTTCAGCTGGCATAGTCTTCAGGGTCCTGGCTTCAAAATGCCAAACAAGTGTTTGTGCTAAGTAGAATCATTTCTTTCCAATGAAAAGTAGGTAAATTTATTTTGGATTTTCTCCCACATAAGTTGATAAAATGGAATGAAATTTACAAAGAAGATTACTGACAAGATTTAAAAGCAACTGAGATCAGTTAATTTTTTATTTTTTGTTCCAATCAGGAGAAAATCCCCACAACGCGGAACGGTCAATTTTCAATTCAAAATAGCTCCCTTAAAACATCATTTCTCGTGATATCTATTATTCCTGAACAAGTTATGACCATGGACAACTCATGAACTGGTGTGCAAACTTTTGGGCACAAATATCAAGATCCCTAGAGGAAGATGGTTTTTATGGCCAAAAATTGAAAACAAGCTCTAGAAACTTCATATATCCATTGATCATAACAAAATTTTAGTGGTAGAATTTGCGGGACACGTTACACAACCTCTCCAAATTTCAGATCCATAGCTTACAAAACAGCCAAGAAAATGCAATTCAAAGACAAAATCTCAGAACGCCTCGCCGAAAACTGCTGTGGCGATCGCATTACTTTGACTAAAAGTTTTCTAATCGAAGTAAAAACTGATGAAAATAAAGTTGTTTCACACATTTTCGGTGGTAGAGTAGAAATAAAACCACATTCGTCAGACTATTATTGTCTCATAAACCGTTTCGCCTCTGTTCGTTATTTTGACAATTTGGAGTCTAGACAGTTTATTCACTAATAATAGTCCACCAAATGTGATTTATTCCTTAATTAGCAGACTAGCTGACCTACAACCTAGTGGGCCCTTCTCTAAAATTATGGTATCATCCTGCATTTAGATAGACAAGGCTGGAAAAAACACAAATTTCCTAGCAAGCAAGTTTTCATGTATAAAACTGCCCATATTTCTTCCATATACTAGAATTTCCCTAAAAGGAGCTTTCCCACATATTCCTGAATTTTTTCTACATGTACGTAATGAATAACTCATATGTTGGTGATGTCCCAGAATGATAGAAAATGTACACCTCCGAGCAAGCCTCCACACATTATTATGAACATGTTTTGCTATTCAAACTTGCCCTAGATGTACTGCAGAGCAGATAACATAAAATCTACATACACCCCACCAAGTTTTGAGAGGTATAGGCAGACCATATGTATGTATGCATTTAAACAAAATACTGCACATGAAAATTCTGTCTGCAAAGAAAAGTTTGAGCGGGTTTATGAAAACAGAAGACATAATTCACTTTGCACACACTATACTATACCTAGAGATACAGTAACAACTGTGGCTACTACAATGTATTACATGTTTGGATTTGTTAATTGACACAGTGCTTGGATCTACAAGTACACTGCAGAGAGACCACAAAGATATGCTGCACTATAATTGATTTTTGTGTGGGAATGGCATCTCAGCAGATACAGCTACTGGATGTGTAGTGTGTATATACTAAAGACCAGGCAGGCATAAGCCTTGCATTCTCAAGGTACGTCCTCCCCTGAGAGATGAGCTGGAGCTGTTTCTATGAGCAATGCTGACAAGGTTTCTAGACAAATTCTAGGACAGGACTGCTGAATAATGCTTTATCAAAACAGAAAACGGGTCTCCATTTTCATCAAGGGTAGCCAATTGCTGCGGTTGTTCAGTTTCACGTTGTCGAGGGTATCTGTGTATACAGTCTCTGTAATCCACAAGAGCAAGCACGACAAGCCTTGTTCATGATAGAGCAGATAAGGTGCACAGAACACGCATGCATACAACTGCAGATCGACTACAGGCATAACCACACTGAAGATGCAAAGTTTTTGGAATGCATAAATCCACTTAATATACAAGTAACAGTAGATGACTGAAACTAAAACAGGGACATGGGTACCTCCCAGGAATTTTTATTGCAATTATGCTTCCCAAGTTTTTAACAACTTCATTTTCAATTACAAACTCCCTTTGATAGATCCCTGATGGATTAAGTCCCTTTCTTGTGAATCTACAAGCCCTAATACCTCTGTCTACAACTGTAAACCTCACTTACTGTACCTGTAATGAGGTCCAGAACCTTATTATAGACCTGTAAGTGTGGGTTACAACTGTAAACCTCACTTACTGTACCTGTAATGAGGTCCAGAACCTTATTATAGACCTGTAAGTGTGTGTTACAGTTGTAGATACTAGATAGGAGGTAAGGAAGGGGCAATACAGATACTGCCCTCCCACACCTTAGAAGCTTGTTTCATCCTTAGTTGGTACACATGTACTTCAGTATAACCTTTAATTTATTCACTTCTTTTTTATACCTACTTTATCTTACATTAGAAAACTTGCGCAATTTATACTAGAGAAAATAACACCTAATGGGGGATAATAATTACATATACAGTAATAATGATTAGTCTTTAGAGCACAGACCCCAACAGAAGTTGTTAAATGCACTTTAAGAGTGCTGAAAGATGCAAAAATTAAGAGATTTGGGTGAACAGAAAGATTTTTTGACTATGCTTGCATTGAACAATGCAATCCAAAGAGCCAAGTTCTAGAGGAAGGGAGTTCCATAAACATTCAGAAAGCTACTGTCACCAAACATTTTGTATGTGACATTGGATCACTTCTTAATAAAAATTCCTCTGCCCCAAAGTCTGCCGAAACTGCTTATTAAATTTTCTTTAATTGTTTAGTGTAAGACAGTGGTTCCCAATGGGGGGGGCATTATAGCCCCTTGGGAGATGTTTTTGCAATGTGGTAGGGGAGGGGATGAGTGCTAAGGTGATGACAGGGGGGTATTTTGGAAAATGTCATACTAAATTTTATCCCGAGCTTTTCCTCTAGCTGAGCTCTCAAATTGGTTCACATGGAAAGGAGATAAATGAAGTCAACAACTCAAGGAGGTCTAACATTTCCTCCTATGCAATACAAAGATATTACCAAAGAAGGGTTAGGGTTATTTCAATTTTTTCCTGGTGAAGACTGTGATGATCCCATCAGTGGCAGTGACAGCAGTGATTGAAGGGGCCAAGGCTAAAAATTTTTCCGCTACTTTTACTTGAAATGAAGTTTCTTCCTTACTGTCCATAAACATGACATAGTGATAGAAGTGACAGTTGTAGGTAACTGTAATATAACAGGTAACTTTTGCAATGTAGTATCAAGTAATATGTTAAAATGTTTCAAAAAATGCAAATATTAAGAGTGCCAATTTTGGCTTTCTTATTACGTCTACCTGCAGGACAGTTGGAACATTGGCAAAAGGGGGACCACACCTCTATGGGGCCTCAGGCATCTGCTAAATTCCCCAACTGCAGTCAAGCCTTCATGCTTTCTTAAATTGTGGATAAAAGGTTTGCCATATCAAAAGGGAGTCAGCTTTTTAAGTCCTGCACAGCTGGGTCACACCCACACATAGATGTATGTGTAGGTCTACCTTATACTGCAAGATACTTTCTTAAAAAGTATCTTTCTTGATTTCTGAACATGGATGACAAAGGTAAACCAATGAAACATAGGGTAAGTTACAGTACAGCTATTCAGGAATTGAATAGAGTACCATCTAAGGGATTAAGTAATGGTCAGTGATGTTCCATGGTACATGGACTGCCCGATTGTAGTAATAGAGGTTAAGCAAGAGCCACAAAAATCCAAGGGGTTACACAGTAAAGGCAAATTGCCAGATAATGTACCGTATTGAAACGAGCAACAAATTTTTAGGGGGTGAGATACAGTATGCTACACTGCATGAAGGCAATAGTATTTTTTTATTTGCCTGAGGGGTAATGACCTCCCCTCCCCTCCCTTTCTTGGCTACAGGCCAGATACTGTATGAATTTTACAACTCAGTTACTAATATATTGCCACATATTTTATTTTACTAGGATGACAGGGATGACTATGTTTCCCTCTACTTAAATCAGAATCTGCAACTCACCGTTATTCTATCTGCTGCTACTGTTATACAAGGAGTTTCCACAAATTCTAAGCACCTCTCATGTGAGACAAAATTGCAAACTGGAAAGAGAGAGAGAGAAAGAAACAAAACAATGGTGATTTAAGAGAGCACTGACAAGCAAAGAATATCTCTGGTGTATTTTAACATCTACTTAGATGAGATTTAACGACACACCAACATGAATGTGCTATATAGTGTCAACTAGATCAAAAGTTAAGTTCAAATACGCTTTCAAATATACAGTTCAAGTTCAAGTTTGGTTTCAAATACGGTGAAAATCCTTCCCTTTAGTCGCCTCTTACGACAGGCTGGGAATACCATGGGCATATTCTACAACCCCCTACCCACAGGGAACATCTACTGTACATAGCAATTTAGAACATTATACTATGCCCAAGAAGATGAAGATGCTGGCGTTCAAAGCAATACATCTATAAAAGGATATTAAAACGAGTCTGTATCTAAGTGTTAAGTGTGCAGTAGCAATATAAACTGCTTCACACAAGGTTTTCATACGCAAAAAGTAGTTCTGTGGGAAACACGATTTACTCAGGAGAAAAAGCTCTTGGAAGAATTCATACACCTCATCTTATCAGTGTTTTCATTATAAAATTAAATCAGAAACAAATCTTCTAGCTGCATTCCCAAACTATGTTGAAGAAAACATTTTGATATATGTGGATAATTTTAACGTCTTTTTATTTCCTTAAAATAATTAAGCCGAGCTAAAGAGAAGGAGGGACTGCTATCAAGCTTATTTCTTTGGAAGCAGGTTCCCAAAATAGTGTGTTCTCATCACAGATATGGAACGATAGAGGATGAACTACAGTCTTACATACCAAGTGTCACCACAAAGATGGCTGTGGGCTACTGTCTTCCTAAGATTGCACTTAACTCAAATGGTTCAGTTGCATACTGAGATACTGTATGAAACTGAGAATTTTCAAAATTACTCTACTTAGGCTACTGTAGATCTATACAAATCACTGAACTTCAGGAAAAAGGTTGATATTTTATATTATTCATATTGTATTTGCCTCAAATGGATTATATATTGCTGATTTAATACCAAAATCTTCAAATAACAGTAGTAAGGTAACTATTTTGGTAGGCTTTAACTTGTTCTGACCATGGTTACACTATTTGTTTAGACATGATACTTTGTCTATATTTGCATATCAGTGATTCTTAAAGTGAAGACTGCTTCGCAAACAGAAGGTATAAACTACAAGGATATGAGGGAAGGCAAAACAGATTGTAGGAATTGCCAAGATGGTACATTCATGTATTGTCAATGAGGCACGCTATCAACATTCTTCTGGTCTTGCAAGGAAAAAAAAAAGCTTAAATATACAACGAAGCAAGGCACCATCTTAAAATAGCAAAGATACAGCACTCCCTCAGAAGCTTTGTTGCCATTCACGTTAAAATGGCCAGGTTAATTTAAACCGGATATAACTACTGTACAATGTGTACAGCAACAAAGCTTGGCTGCAGCCCCTATACAGCTATGCTGAGGCTGCTGCATCCTGAGGTTTTGACATTGTGCCTTAGAAGTATACATCGTATGCTTGACTCCACAAAAGTGAAATAATTCACCTTAAAGAGACATGGCACACTCATGTATTGTCAATGAGGCACATTATCATCATTCTGAGATTTTGACATTGTGGCTTTACATTATATGCTTCACTCCTACTTCACATTTGACACATGTACAGTATAATCGACTCATGCATGCATATGACACAACAGTACAGTATGTAAGGTCTTCAATAGTAAAATTTAAAACTTTAATACATAATTTCCACAGTTTGCAGTTTGTTGCTTAAATTACACAAGTCTGGCATCGTATCAATATATAGCACAAAATGTTACCCACAAATGTAAATGAAAATACTGCATTTAAAATGCACCACCAAAGGAAAATACTGCATTTAAAATGCACCAACATGGCATACAAAAAAAAATACTTTTAATCATAATTAAACCGTTAGGTCTTTAATATCATAAACTCTAGCAATAGCTTCATCTCCTAAAAATATTAAAGGAGTTATAGATAGTGAATCGACCATTATAATTTTTCTAAGTTCTGACCAACAAATTATTTTTGGCAAGTGATAATTGAACTTCTCAGTGTGAGAACCTTATTTCGTGAAAAGAACACTATTGTACTGCCTTATTTTTAATATCTATCATTCTGTATAAACACTGGTTTTAAAACTATGAAAATTTTCTGTACAACAAACACAATACTTCTGATTTTTGTGCAAAACACTTTTTGAAAACAGCAACATTACACATGCTATGATCTCGAGCAGGGTTTCCGCCAAGGGGGGGGGGAAGGGGGAATCTGTCCCTCCCTTTCCAGAAAAAGGAGGGGAAAAATCCCTTCCCCCTTTTCATTTCCATATATAAAAATAAAAAAAATTCTCAATATATCTTGGTTTCTTAAGAAGAGAACACTTTTGCAGAAATGTCTGAACTTACATTTGGCCTTTAAATTCCTGGAAATTGCACCATATAAAGGGCCTTGAAGCAAGCTTTTGACCCCTTGAACCCACTTGTAACTTTGGCCAAGGACAGCATCAATTTGGACTTTGGGTTTAGCAGTAATAAATCCCCCCCCCCTTTTGAGTTTCTGGCGGAATCCCTGTCGAGAAATCCCAAACAGCAGACTTAGACCTGACAGGTCTTGTATACTGATTCGATACTGTAAGTACCAGTATTGAAATCAAACCTTTGATCCACTACTTGAAAAAAAGTAAAATTGCTTTTTTTTTTTTTATCTATTTGGCTAGAGGAGGGGGGAAGTATATCAAATGCTCTTTTGTTCAACTAACTGTGAAATACCAGCATATACAAATGGTTGTGTCACACATTGTAGAATAATGAGAGTCCTGGCCTTGAGTTCGAACAGCTAAATGTTAATTACAGTAGGCTGACAACTCAAAATACTATATATAGTACTACTGTTTACTAAGTGTACGGGAGTACTTCATAAGTAGATGTTAAAGCCCTCTTCAAGTAAACTAATACTGTGTATTTGTTGCATCAAACAACCTGAATTTCAGACAACTGTATGATTAGAGCATCAATATTACCAGTACCTGTATACTTCACTAACAGTCCTGTTATGTTTCCATTCAGTACAACTGTACAGTATATGTAACCAAACAAGGCTTCTTTATATTCAGCTAAAATTACTGTTGGCCTTTCCTCTTAGAGTACAGCCGAGTTTATTTTTTTTTGGGGGGGGGGGAAATGGGAGGGGGAAATGAAAAAAAGATGATCCCCATGGTGAGGAAATGAAAAAAAAAGATCTCTACATTTCCAAAGGAGGTCTGTTGGTAGGGTTATACAAATTGAAATTCTGTATTTAATATCTTCTATACATGTACATATATAATACATGTCATGCTGGAAGCAGGACAAGATGGAGACAGGAAGTGGTTCCACTACTACATCACCCTCTAGTACATGTGCTCACAAATAATGTCAGATGGTACTTGCAGGCAAGTTGGGGAATTACATGTAAATATGAGACTAGGAGAAGAGAAACATTGACAATAATCATCACTTCATCAGTCATCATACTAATAAATATATTTGTTACTAAAAGCATTTTAAATTCAAGACACACTGAATATTAAGACAAATTGTCTTTAAAATGAGTAATCCATTATGATAATCACACCTACAATTTTACCAAAACAAATTCCCTGAGTTTTCCCTGACATTTTTCTATACATTTCCAAAACTCCAAACATAACATTTTCCCTTTAAGTACTAGTTTGAACCACAATTGTTAGTAATTCACTGGGTGATACCTTAATTGTATCCCGATCTTCACCCACCATATCATCATCTTTCAGTTTCCTCTAAGTTTGAACTGTTTTTTTTCTCCCATTTTATCTAAATTTTCCTTTGACTAGAGAAATTAAAGCCCTTTTCCTTATTTTCCCTGCTTGGTTTGGTACTATAGTTATATTCAACTGGAGCACTCAGCATCCTCACAGCAGAGAAACAAACTGCATGCATATATTTTGTTTAAGTGAATTAATTCTATTGAAACTTGGCAAAATTGAAAATGCCAAATTTCCCCTCCATATGCACAGGAGATCTGTCAAGGTACGGCTATATAATGTGATTAATCAATACACTGTGTTCAAATGCAACAACTGCCAACATTTCTGAGTGAATGTGGTTGCAATATGCCATTCCTACACTCGTCATTCCTTGTTTCTCCGCACATATGCAATGTGAAATCCCATTCTATTCACTATTCACGTTATACAGAACATACTGTACCTCCCCTACAAGTTAATGATGTGCAGAAGCAGAGAAGTCTGTGAACAGTTTCTTTCAACAGAGAGCAGAAAATCACTGCTTTTCCGTCAAGCCGATGCATTTTCATGTGTGTGTGAGTGTATGTGGTGTGGAGAGTGTGCTAAAAATAGATCTCATCAGAAACAGGTTGAGTCTATTAATAGCCACCATGGGGAAGCAGAATCAGAAAATTATAACACATTACATACAATCTGGCTTTCTGTACATGTCTCATTGGCACTATTTCTGGCAAAAAACAAATAGTACCATTCAAAATTGAATCATTGACAGTATTTTTAGCTTCCTTTCTCATTTAACAATTAGAGTAGCAGGGTTCAAAGTATAAAATTACATCCCACTTTCTTTCCTGTTGTTTGTCCATAATATTCATTTTCTTTTTTTTTATTTTTTTGTAATTTTTTTTTCTGGTGTGTAGTTCTTTCATTGGGAAAGGTATAATACTGTAAGTGGTATATTACTAAATAATTACAAACTATACTGACTATAAGAATGAAATAATATTAATTTTATGTCATAATAAAAACCTTTTACAAAGAATACTTCTTCCCAGGCTTGAAGCAGATGTACAACATAAAGAGAACATGAGATAAAAGTGTAGTATACATCTCTAGTTGTGAGTACTGTGTAATACACGAGCCTGCTCATGGATGGACACAGGAACAAAATTATACAGATTACCAGCACTGCATTCAAACTTTCACAATCTGTGCATGAGTCAGTACAGGTGCTAACAACTCCAACATCAAGAGTATAAGGCACAGCGTACAAGTGTAGTATACCAGTGGTTCTTAAACTTTTTTAGATAACCCCCCCTTCAACCATCTTGAACAGTCCCAATGCCCGCCTCCCCTTACCTCCTCTTGTCCGACCATTCATAGTTGGAAGCTCAACGACATTTTTTCTCAGTCAACTTTATAATCCAAATGTGGAAGAAACTGGACCTAGGGGTGAAGTTTTTAAATTTCTAATGCTATTTTTGGTCACAAAATTTATTTTTGGGGAGGTGAAGTGGAAGAGATCTGGAAGGGAGGGGGTGAAGTGAGAAAGAAGTGGAGGGAAAAACTAGCAGGGGGGACACGCCCCTAGATGCCTTATTGTGCCCTAAATTGCACAGTGATGTGTCGTAATTGCCAGGGACCCCCAAATCAGTGCCAACGCCCTCCTATTCCCTGTGTATTCTGTAGCGCCCACCTGAGACTTCCCAATGCCCCCCAGGGGTAGTAGGGACCACTTTGAGAACCACTGATGTATACCATTCTTACTTCTAAAACTGTCTGTTCTTTACCATTTATACAAGCTAACAATGTTCTCTTGAACTCCTTAGCTAATTATATATAAGCCAAGTAGATTATTCTGTAACAACAAGAAAATAATGATTTCAAAATTGCTCTAAATTTAAACAGAAAATGTCCCTCTGCCATCAGGGAGGCTGTTGGAAGGAATGAAAAAATTTTGGTTCCCTGTGATTTCATCTCTACATTTTAGGCCAGAATGATATTTAAACAACTCTTTCCGACTAGAATAAAGAATATCCAAGTTTCTAGGGTCTATAAATTTTTCCCACAGTATATTGTACTACTCATACAATTCTGTACAACATCAGTTGAATGTACCACTTTGTTAGGAAATTACAAATGTACAGTAAAACATATGACAATTAACTCCCCTATGACTACTTTTTCTGGACCTGCCAAAAACAATGAAAACCCTCTTGTCCCAATCATGACTGATCGGCTGTTAAGAGTCTAGTGATAATCCAGTTCCTCATATCTTTGGCTTTCATTTATATCAGGCACTAGGGTCTAAGGGCCCAGATCATAGTAGTGTTAGACACTCCAAATTTCCCTGATATGGGAGTAACAGAGCCCTAATAACCCCTTCCCCGTCCCCACTGGAGGGATAAACTGCATTTTGTGGACACACCAATCATCCAGATTCCAAATTAGCTAAAAATAGGACAGGACAAGGTGAAGCAGAGTCATGTACTATTTTGCCAAATTATGGTTTTTTCAGCAATAATAGTTCAACAAATGTGGTTTATTCAGTATTCCACAATGTCCACAATGGATAAAAAGGACAAAAACTGATAAAATCAATATGATTTCCCTTTAAGAGATTTGTTAAGTACTGTACAATAACAGGCAATAATAAATAGGCAATAAGAGATGACAATTCCTGATGGTTTATACATAGTACCTCCTATAGACAATTGAATTGATCTATTTGTATAGGCTTTATCAGAGGGCAACCAATTGAGGTCAATATATGGATCCATTGTAAAAAGATACTGACTTCCAGCATATACTAAGTGTAGGCCTCAACTTGGGCCATTCCAGTATGCTACAGTGTACATCATTTTCTCATCTAGGAATAACCATTACCAATCAACCTGTTGCATAACAATGTCAGCCTGACTTGAATTACCATTCAAGTTGTATTACCAGTGATTTTTGAACAGTAAAGAGGCAATTTATGATCTATTATTGCATGAGTGAAAGGTTTTTAATGGTCATGTGACACGTACTACATCAGCCAAACACAGCCAAGGAAATTTTGCAAGAGCAGAAGAGTATGAGTCACACAATTAACAGCCCTGCCAAGTCACCCACATTGGGCGGGTGTCACCCACATTTTCGGGTCGTCTCCCGCTCACCCGCTAAACTGTCCAAATCTCCCGCATTGTACTTTTTTAGCATAACATTCATTTCGGACCAAAATAATGCGAGAAATCAACATTTGAAGTGCAAAAAAGCAACAAAAAAAAAAAAAAGTCTCTGAAAATTCGGGTCGTACAGCTTTGTCGGGAGTCAGTCTCCAAGAAATGCTTAGATAGGAAACGGGGAGTGTCAAAAATTTTCACCCTCTAAAAGACCATCCGACCTTGGCATCTCTGAATTAATACAAATGAATTCGCAAATACTGTAGACCTGCACTGTCCATGACGCAATGGGTGATGTCATCCTGTAAGGCCTCATCCTTTCTGATTTTTTGGGTGCTGCCCAACTCCTCTAGTGAGTAGGACAACCCCCGAAATCCACCACAACTCACTTTCCAAAGACCCACCAACTTTATCCACACAGGAGAGAAAATCAACTATAGCCTCTAAAATATGGGCGGCCATCAGGGCAAAATAGACAAGCAAAAATTACATTTTGATTTCAAAGATAAATTTTAAAAGCAAAAATATACCAAATATAAATTTAAAAAGTAAAACAAGCAAAGAAACTCATTTAACAAGAGA
>WURT03519144.1:0-21484 GCA_009936505.3 Holothuria glaberrima | reverse complement strand
CCACTTAAACCAGACCCATCCCTGGTTTCCTGTTTTCCGTTTTAATTTACCCATAACATGGTAATTTGACAGTTCTACTATATTTTATCGGTATCTTCTATATCCTGACATATCATCACTTCTCTCACGTCACTGAGTTCTAGAGAGTCGACCACTCTTTTTAATTCTGTTATAACCATTTGGGTTGCAAAGGGGCACCTTTTTCCTGTTATGGAACAGCTAAAAATAAATTGGTGACATACTAATGCCTCAGACCACATAGGCAAAATTAATTACCCATTTTTTGAAAACCCCCAGTTTCTATGCTTGCATATGTGCTGTATGTTTGCTCCGTATTTCGTTCCCCTGTCCGGCATGCTTGTTTGTACCTATTTCATTCCCCTTCCATGTATAAAGTTACATACTAGGCTTCTCCCTTTCCCCATTTGGAACCCCCTGCAGGCAACAACACAGATAGTGTACATATGCAGTTTCACTCTCAATAGACTGCTTTTGTGTGGAACAATTTTAGGCATACAGGTCTCAGCTAGTCAGATAGAAAACCTATATGGCCCCAGTATAGGTGAACCAATGTGGGGCCCATTAAATTTTACACCCAAGATTCATTAGGAACCCATACGGACCAGCCCACATGCATGTGAGCTATTTGCACTTTACCCATATTTTAGCCACATATGAGTTACCCACATGGGCCCTATGGGCTGACCCAAATGGGCCCCTTATGAATCTTAGGTGCAAAATCATATGGGCCCCATACAGCATGCTGGCCCTTATGGTTCCCCTCAGAGATCCCATATGGGAATGTTAACTGGGTAGAGGTTGCGAGCCCCCCCCCCACCGGCCATGCAACCTTCCCGAAACTTCATCGAAAGAGCCTGTTTGACAATGCAGTTGGACTCGGACTCGGCTCGGACTCGGTACTGGTGGACTCGGACTTGTCTTGGACTCGAGGAGTTCTGGACTCGGACTTGGCTCGGATTCGGACCCTTCTGGACTCGGACTTGGCTCGGACTCTAGTTGTATGGACTCGACTCGAACCCTGGTCTGCACATTCACTAACATGTGTGAAGATTATCAAGAAATACAAAAGATGTGTAAGTAATCTAACTGTATGACATCACAAAATTCCAATGCAAGTACTGGTTGTTGTGAACTGAACTTTTTTTTTTCAAAGTCATTACTTTTAAACGCAACATGCTATTTGAGATGGAATTCACACCAATGAAGAGAGAAAAAGTTTCATGATTTCATGGAAGGTTCTTTGCTTACTTAGACTTTCAAATTAACACATTTTGATAACTTACGGAAAGTCATGAAAGTACCCCCACAAGGAGTGTGTTAACGAGAAACCAGTGTAGAGCCATACATTAGAGAGCAAGACCTGACTTGCGGATGAGAACCAAATTCAAGTGATACTTTGTCAACAATTGCACTATTTCACGAGTGTGAACATCAATTCTCAAAAATGCAGAATTGAAAATTTGAACGAGGGTGCC
Source organism: Holothuria glaberrima (assembly GCA_009936505.3). Classification (NCBI taxonomy): domain Eukaryota; kingdom Metazoa; phylum Echinodermata; class Holothuroidea; order Aspidochirotida; family Holothuriidae; genus Holothuria; species Holothuria glaberrima. The sequence goes on along the minus strand of WURT03519144.1, from coordinate 19,988 downwards.
TACTTTTAATATCCTATGATTGTTATAATCAACACTATACTTTTCAAAGTCGCCCTTTTATATAAAACTGACCACTTTTGAAAGCAAACCATTCGATTATCTGTAAGTATGGTTATTGGTATTGTGTCCATCTTGCAAACAAAGCAAAGCGCCAATTAAAATTAGCTATGTAGAACTTTCCTTCCCACTCTTCCTTTTTTATTTAACACGGATTCAGTCTTGTTTTGGATTATAAGGTTAGACTGGTCAATTGTTGGTATCATTTTAGTTTTGTATTTCTTCTACTATGAGACAGCTAAGAGTTGTGAAACAGTTACTGGAGGTGGCTTTAGGGGCAGTATACACGTTAAAGAGAAAGCCTACAGCATCAATCGTGTAATACCTCTTAAGCCCCGATCACACCAAGAACGAATACTGAATCCGATACGAACACCGACGGTTTTAGCTTAAAATTAGTTACCGTACAATTTCAACAGTGTTCACATCAAAGCATTAAACGAATCGAAACTCGTCCCATTATCGTGTGAATTGTTTGAAGAGCGAAAAACATCAGACAGAACGATACGATAAAATTCTAAGACAAGGAGATGCTCTCTTTACATGTGACGTTTTACATGTGACGTAGCATCTTTCTCCGCTCGACAAACGACGACCAGCCGCCATCGTTGTACACCTACATTGCACAAAAACTGTAGGCTATACATACAGCAGAGAATGTATGTTATGTAATCTGTGTATGCCTAGGCTTGTTTGTGATACTCTGATTTTATAGAGGAGCCCGATTCTGTAGGATAAACAACTGCATGGCTTCCCAATGTGAACGAAATGAAGCTCTTGGACATAAAGTGAATGGTACCCTGCATTTGTTTTACACTTTTCGACTCGTGGTGATAGCCTACTGTATAGCTTGCGTAGTTTGTTTACAGGAACATCTATCTGGGCTATGTCCTTGACCTCAAGAGCAGGCCATACGTTACGTTTTTAAATGGCGTCGGAAGCTACCGGTATCATAGTTGACCTTATTTCTTCCTTGAAAGAAGGGATCAGTGATTTGAGAACTACAAGGATTGTGTAGTTCTCGGGGTTTCATTATCCGTCTTTGAAGCCTATTATACTTAGTTTGCCTAGCTTCGCAAAATTAGCACGAATTGAGTTAGTTGTTGGTGTGACCAGCTCGCTATTGAGCGATAACTCGTATACAGTATCGGATTCAGTATTCGTGCATGGTGTGAACGGGGCTTTACACTGGCTTTAGAAACAGTTATCGGAGGGGATAGGGGTGAGGATACGAAGAGTATAAAGGTAAAAAAATATATCAAAGTTAGTGCACATAGTACATTATCCCTGTATCAACAGGTTTATAAGTACGAATGTAAAATTTTATTCAGCTAATTTGAGATTAAACTATTGTTGTCATAGAAATTTTTGAAGAGTTTCATTTATTTTTATTTTAAGCTTTGACACATTTGTTACAAAATACATATGGTGCCTTCATGAAAAATATGTCATGCATTCATTCAACCATCCTTTCTCAAAATAGGGAGTAAATGTGACCTTTACAATTTGAAGTTCGGTAACCCCAAATGACCTTCGACCTCCACAAATACAATATGCTTATTAAACCGAATATGGAGGATACTCATGGTTGCTATGAAATCCATCATGGTTAGACTACTCTTTATGATACAGCGTATTCACTGTTTTCACCGTAAAAACTTTGCTCAAGGCAAAACAAAAAGACGTTTGTCCTCCACGAAAAGCAAAAGCGTTCTTACACAGTTTAACTGGACTTTCTAGTGATTAGTGCAACTGGACTTTGCTGGACCAGTTTAGTTTGACTTCATTGAGTCCGATTCAACTGGACTTTGCTGGACCAGTTCAACTGGACCTTTTGTGATTAGTTGAGCTGGACTCCCCTGGACCAGTTGAATTGGACTTCACTGCACTGTGACCAGTTCAACTAGACTTTGCTGAATCAGTGTAGGATTTTATAATCCAACTGGACCAATTCCATTGGAACATATTTTGATAAGTACAACTGCACTTTACATGACCAGTTTAATAGAATTTTTCTGTTATCAGTTTAACTGGACTTTACAGTGCAATAGGACTTGATCGTGAAAAGTCTAACTGGACTTAACATGACCAGTTCAAAAGAACTTTAATAACAGAGCCAATTCTCTAATACTGGTAACTGCCTAGTTCAAATTAAGGCAATTTTAAGTTGAAAGTTTACAAAACTTCCATCAGTCCAGCAAATATAGTTGCATAAGAAAAATTCCACTGCGTTTCTGAATTTCTTTAGCGAGAGTCCATTTGAACTGTCACTACAGAAGGAAGCCCAGTTGAAGTCCAGTTCAGTCCTTTAAGCAATCTCATCATGTAATCTTGATAAGAGAAAAAGTCCTATCAAAATCAACTGATTCCAGTCAAGTCCAGATGAAGTCCCTTTGAGTCCCGTTGGATCCAGTTCAAATATGGGCAAGTCCAGTTCAAATTTGAACTGGACTCAACTGGAATTTTCAGCTGGGTGTTGGTCATCCCTATCTCGAGATATCGTTTTTACAAGCCATTTACAAGGTTTACGCAGTTTTTAACCTCCAGTGACCTCAAATGACCTCCCCCAAAAGAATAGGGTTCTTCCTCTCAACATGAAAACTCCATTAGCCAAATATGAAAAGTGTCGGTCATTCCTATCCCGTGATATCGCGATTACAAGGTTTTAGGTCTGTGACCTCTGTGACCTCAAAGGACCTTTGACATCCACCAAAAATAATAGGCTTTTCCCTCTCAATATGACAAATTTTTATACTAAACATGAAAAGTGTTGGTCATTCCTATCTTGAGATATCGCCAGTACAACGTTTTTGGTCTTTGACCTCTGGTGACCTCAAATGACCTTTGACCTCCACTAAAACAATAGGGTCCTTTCTCTTAACATGACAAATCTATGAACCAAATATGAAAAGTTTCGGTCATTCCTATATTGAGATATCGCGATTACAAGGAGCGTCACAAACACACACGCATGCATACAGGTCGACTTTACATACAATCTGAGGCTGGACCTGTTTGTTATTTCCTTTGTTTTCTTCCTAAACCCTAACTTTAACAATAGACTGTCTATTGTTAAACTTTCGAGGACTTGAGAAATCTATTGAATTTCCTTTTAAGTACCTGAAATCCATTGTTTAGGTCATCAATCTGAATGTCAATCTCACACATACACACACACATACATCACCATCGCATAGATTCCTTGCCCGCCTTCGGCAAGGAATTTAAAACTACGTAGTAAGATTTTTTACTATAACCAACGTGTCATAGACGTGGTACGTATAACAAAGCGTACATTTTGACTGGTAACAAAGTGTCTTCAAAACTCATTTTAAATGCCGCCTTAAGACTCTGGCTCTCTCACCCGAGACACGACGGGACATTGAAAAAAGTAAAAACACTTTCGAGTGCAAATCTAATGCATTTTCATTACGTCATAAGGTCTGTCTGTTTTTTACATAGATTAAGTGTAATGTCAAATTAAAGAGTTTGTCTGGAAACAGTTTCTCTGTTTTTACAGATTTTTTACAGTGTATTTTGGTTACAAATTTTTCAGTTTTTTTTTAACTTTGGTGACCTCAATTGATCTCAAACTCTATCAAAAACAATTACGTGCTTCCTCTCCATATGATATATGTATATATACCAAGCATGGAAAATATTGATTACTCTTTCCTGGTAACAAGGAATTTCCAAGGTGTTATTCGCAATTTCTTCACGCATGCCCCAGATAACCTTTGACATCTACTAAAAAACAACTGGCTTTAATTACTAGCCGTAAATGCATTTACATGCCAACTATGAAATACACCCATGCTTCCTTATTTTAGATTTCGTTTTAACTAGATATTTGATGTTTCACCTCTTTAGGCACAAATGACACTTGACTTCCACTACAAAAGTAACATCACTCTTTCTGTTAATATGTTACATCAGTAAATCAAGTATTGGAAATATTCGTGATTCCCTTTTGTAAAATATCGTGTTTGCCAGCTAACCCACACACATACATGCATATATACACTGACCACAGTGACTATTGAGATTCCTCTAGTCTCCGGCAAGATATCAAAAAGAAAATTGCATTGTCGAAACAACTTACATTGGAACAGTCAAAGAAAACTCTTTTACTAGGTACCTGCATCTGTATGCTATTTAAGTAATGTATCCACCAAAACTAAACTGTTTACGATATTTTTCCCCTTTTAAACAGTTTTAACCCTATGTCCAGAAGCTTCTGCAGAAGCTATTTCTTACTGAATGTCATACTAAATATTTGATAGAAAAGAGACATGTGCCTAATATTTTTTTCTTGCAAGCTAATTAACCCTTATTTTAACAATTTATCCGTTATGAACAATATCAGTGATAAATTGGAGTTCTTCCCGTTTTTCCATTACCACAAAAGAGTTACCTCAGCTATTCTCTCCAGCTCCTCGTCGACGAAACTTGGGCTATTATATTCTTCCCAAGCTACTTCAGTTGTAGTTGGAGGAGTAGCTGGTGGGAGAAATATAACCATTTTTACAAACATTGCCACTGCAGGCCCTTCTATCTCAACTGTTGAGAGTATCGCTTAGATCAACTCATTGACACGACTCTGAACCATGTTGCACTCCTTGTAATCTGAACTTTGTTGGTTATCCCGAAAAGTTTTAACATAGCCACCTTCAGTTAAGTTCTATTGGAAAATCAATCATATCAATCAGACAAATTCTTTACTGGCCTTTTTCTTTTTATTTGTTATTTCCTAGGAAAATGTAAGAAATGTAGCTAAGCCGAAACCTGTTTCATCAGGATTATCCGTGTTTATCAGATGGAAAAAAATATCTGTCGGGAAGAATCTGCAAACTATTTGAAAATCTTGGGTGGTATGTTGTACTGAGGCCTATTTAGTGTATTGAATCCTACTTGCAATTGGAAAACAAACCTTCATCCATCCCATTCAGGCAGTCCTCCCTCCCATCCTTGACATATTCTCTTGGAATACAAACTCCAGGAGAACACTGGAATGTGTTGAGGGTCACGCAATCAAATTCTGTAAGAAATTAAAAGATTACAATGTCATCAGCCTTTAAGTCGTCTATACCACTCGATTTTAAGATGAATAACGATATTTCCATTTGTTTAATTAATTGGGTGTACTTCAATATTTGTGTCATTTCGATGTTATTGAAATTAGTCGATCCGAAACAATCTACGTAATCCATCAATCTATTTCTGAGGAGCAATCAAAAGCTTTTAATAAATAATGGTATGTAAAATGGTACGTGTTAAATCCTCTTTGATTTTCATAGCCTTCGTCACGATATCGAAAGCCTGAAACACACGAACAGTGACGTTACAATCCTTTTACATGTATTTTGGTACCGTAACCTGCTGGCAGAGTTAAGAGGCTCGGTCAGGGAGACATGAATAGACTTTGGATTGCTGTACTAAGGCAGATACACAATATCTTGGTACTATCCTAGTGAATGACCACAAAAAGATGGCGTGTATAGCACCTGAGCACAGAAACGTTTTCGGTAAGGGTGCCTTCAATTTAGCCTAAATCGAACCTACATTTGCGTTTTAAATTGCAAATGAAGCATATTCAAAGCTGTCAAGGGCAAAAACAACAAATTTTATCTAGAAAGCCAGTCCACTAGATGAAACCTTCACATGAAAAAAATCACGTAAACCTAGAGGTAATTATTGTTACTAGAGGTAATTGCTAATAGTAGACAATATATAAACGCACATACCACCTTCAACTGATGCTACTTCATCCACTTTAAGGAACAGTCCTCCTTCTGTAGTGAAAGACAAGGTCATTGTTTCCCCAAGGGAGTACACTTTGATCACATAAGGAGGCACCTGAGTTCCTCCTAAAGAAAGGAGCTCAGAAGACCCTTCCCCTTCATCAATGGTCAATGAAAATGCGTCGTATTCACGAGTGAAAAGTTGAAACGACAAAACAAGGCGATGTCCAGGTGTATTCGTACTCATGTTATAGGTGTAACTGAAGTTTCCCCATGTCTTTAGGTAAGGCCCTTTAACCTGAACCACCTCTGTAAGGAAAGAAAAAGCACAGCAATCCAACACTTGGTACATAGACGTCTCTACAAGGTATGAGGGAGTGTCGTCACAGCAAAGTTATTGACAAACTGTAGATTATTTACAAAAAGGACTATGCAGGTCGGATTTTGCAACTGCCACCTTGCAACCAGGGAGTTGCAACAATCAAAACACACTGCAAGCCCGTAGCCCGCATACAAGTTACTGAAGGGGACGATTTTACTTCCAGCGGAAAGTGGAGGGTGATTTTTTAGGGGTGAGATATACTGAAATGCACTAACAAAATGGTAACTTGTATTTCCTAAGGAAGCAAGCCTTTTTTGGAAGGGGGCGGGGGGAGAAGGCTCCACCCATTTGTTACGGGCTTGAATTAGCCAAAACAACGGATCTTTAGGCCAGTGAACTGAAAATTATGACTGCTAGCAGAAAAGGTTAAAAAAAAAGGTTGGGTGCCATGCTCCTTTTCTTTCTTTTACTTGTGATGTGGTGTTATTTACACTAAATGCGAACGCCAATAGATGTGGTGTTGTTGGGTTATGGCTGAAGCACTTTTTTTTGTAACCGTGAAAGTGTACTGCTTGTTTGCTTTTTTGTAATTTCGGATGAGGATGGATTGAAAAATGTTGATGAAATCCTAACTCATTTTCTACCGGTAACTGAAGCTAGCCGCAAATTTTTGCGTGACCCAACTCAATTCGACTGTCATGACCCATTAACCTATAGTTGGCGCAACTTTTATTCGCACGATTGGCAATGCACGCAACCCATCGACTAGCCCGTTTTGACGACATTGCACTATGGTATTTAAAAACCCTCTTTGGATTCGTTCACAATTATTTGTACCTGGTGGGTCAAGATGTTTCAACCTTACGGCGACTGTCGCAGACTCCAGTCGCAAAAAACGAACACTTTCTTTTTTCACGACTGAAGGCGACGCGACTTAAACCTGGTCTAAAAATTTTTGAGTTGCAGTCGTAGACCCACTCACACTACACGTTCGTTTTGAGTTGCGTCGCGCGAAGTCTCGTAGTGAGCGGCTAGCAAATATGTCAGCTGCAATTCGTTCAAATTTTAAACATCCAAAAGGTGAGGGGTATGCCACCATCTAATAGATTCCTCCCCAGCGCTGTACCCCAAAGACAAAATTAATTTTGCATTTAATGAAATTATCCACTATGTGCGAGTTGCAATGTAGGCTAGGATAAATATAATGGCGTACCGGAGCATCCATACTTTGGCTCATCACATTGGTCGAAGTTGCGCCTACATTTTCCATTCCGTGATAAACATTCTTTTCCGAAACACACCAGGTTGTTATTACATACTCCGTCATTTGCTGCAAAACAAAGAATGGCAGATACATTGGAGAAAATTTCAAAAGCATATAAAGGTTTGAAAACTAGACCGAGGTATGTCCATGTTGTATTGTTCCTAATACAATACCGAATTGAATTACACTGAAGTACACATCACAAACCATTACAACAGGGATGAAATATAGTATTAGGCAAAGCAAAATATTGTCTATTGCACATTTCAAGAAATCAAAATGGATAAAATGGACATAAAATACCCTTTCGTCTCCTCATATGTTAACGTAAGCTCGAACACTTCTTTCAAGACCACCTTATACTCAACTTATCAACTTTCAAGTAAGAACACCAAACATTTCTTGTAAAGTAAGTGACCTTTCCAGTTGGTGCTGTAAAAAACTCTACAACACTCTTGAACATTAAGAAGATGAAGCAACATTTTTTTTCGTCCTAACCCCCCCCCCCCCGAGTAAAATCGTTTGACAGTTACAAACGTTACAAACCTCCATGTGAACATTCACGTTCATCCTCACCATCTGGACACTGGATATAAAAATCACATTGATTATCGTCAGGGATGCAGACCTTTTCTGAACAATTGAATGAATTAGATGAACATTGCCAACCTATTTAAGAAAGAAAAAATTCTACATAAGCCAGGTTTCAATATCATATCATTTTATTGTATTATATAAATTTGACCTCTTTTAACCTTTTTGGGAATGAGTACGCATAGAACAGAGCATGACTTCCTCGTCTTTCATGTCGTGTTTGCATCAAGTTATAACTTTCAAAATTTTGACTTTCGCTATTTGTCAGCTCTAACAGAGTGCTAGGAAACATTACGAAAATTTGTGTCATAAATGACTTTAAACCGTGTTGGTAGTGCGAAACATAAAGCTACCCACTGCGATAATAATGTAAATTGGACGGGAAGAAAAAGTTTATGTTGATGTCCGAGATAATATAATCAGCACACTGGGAAAAACTTAACTTTTAACATAATACCTTATCCTGTTAAAAATGACAGCATTGCAAAACATATATTACATCACACTATGGCATCCCTAATACCTTTACGTTCGAGGTAAATGCCCACCCCCTCTACTGGCCTCCTGTACTGTGTCATATCTAGCTTTTGTCAACCGATAAATTAAAATGAAGGCCTAGACTTCCCACAGTGATAAAAAGTGGCAATTCTGTGTCTGGTAAGGAGAAAATTACCCGAGAAAGATGTTACTTTTATAAGTGACATGTAAGCCAGACTATTGTTCTACTATGATTCTAAGAGTTGGAGAAAACGTCTTTACAAGTTTTTTTTTTTTCATTTTAATAATAAATACTGCATCATTTAGAACATGGAACACATACCATACCTTTTTCTGTGACATTTCGTTTGGAGATTCTTCCTGTAAAATTCAAAGATATTCCTGTTTCATCTGTGGACAACAACATCCACATTAAATTGTTGCCAGAAACAATTTGTACCATTTTTCCTTCAGAATCACCCGACCAAGTCAAAAGTTTGTTGGACGAGATATTGTGACCTTCTCCAACAGTCACGAAATCCCGATGTGCCTCTGAGATAATGTAATGAAACTCTAGCAGAAGTTGAAACCCAGGGTTGGTTTCAAAATACCACGTAAAACGGAAGTTGTGGGGGTATGGATCAAATCTGACCGATGAATCAATCTCTTTGTTAGAATCTACGAAAACAGTCGCTGAAAGAATTGAAAAAGGTAAGTATAGCGTACACCCAGAGGGTAAACGCATTACGCCTCTGAAAACTTTTAAGGCAAACATTTGCTACAAATAACAAATTGAAACTTTAGGGTGCCTTAGAAGTGCATCTTAACAAAGACGTCCTTTACAGAGGCCCACGTGAACACACAAAATTGCAGCAGACTGAGTCTAGTGCTGCATTTTCACATAGAATGAAGGTGATTTATTTAGTTGTGCAACATATTCTGTCATCATGTGCGATGTCAATTATAAGCTTTACTTCATTGAACTAATAGCCCCATGTTCGAACGCATTAGTCGAAACGGATCGACTAAATCCTACGGTCCCGAGCTCTCATGGGACTCACTACTCAAAATATGTAAGGTTTACACGTCGTTTGCAACCAATATCAGTAGCCTTTGATTTATATCATGTTTTTGAAATCTACTCGTTACTTGGAGACACCCCTTATTTCGTGTACGGACCCTTACATTACATGTAAATTAGTTACAATAAAATATAACTCAAAAGTGGAGAACATTTCAATTGAACTATGAAATACGAAATATTCAGAGCCCCGCATTTTCACCGGCCTACTGTCTCGCGCAGGTTAAATGTACCCTCGTTTTAACAGTGACCGTGTCAGTGCATGTCTGTTGCTTTCTGTTTGTTAGATTGTTTTATCCATTCATAAATACTAGGGCATATTCGAACGATCTCGACCTTAGTCTAATACTTAGTAGATGCCAAAGAAATTCATCATCGAACCTGTACAGTTCTCGTCAGCTCCATCCTCACAGTTGACCAACCCATCACATGTGTCATTCTTTGTCAAACAAATTCTGTCCCCACAACGAATGGTGCAATTATATACATCTAAAAAAAGATGAATTATGCCCATCGTTAGCGGGTTACTCAACAAAAATAAAACATAAAAATTTTTTAAAAAAATAGAAAAATCTGAATATTAATTGCGATAAATATGGTCACACTTTACTAAATACTCTACAAAATTATGACGTCACCAACTAGATATGACAATGCGAATGTAGCCACTAGGATGTGAATTACGACGTCACCAACTAGATATGACAATGTTAATGTAGCCACTATATGTGAACCATGACGTCACCAACAAGATATGACAATGCGAATGTAGCCACTAGGAATAAAATCATGATCTAAACATGTTCGATAACTGTTGAAAAGTTACAACAGGTGCCACATCCATTTCGTAAAAGAAGGTTAATTCAAAGCAACTAGGTACAAAGTAAGTTTCATCTCGAGAGCGTGGGAAGGGGGTTTAGAAGTGCAGTATATCCATTTAAAATCACAACTCAGTGAAGACGGTAAATCTTTGGCGCTTGATGATACCATGTCAAGTCAACTCTGTTGGGGGAGGGGATGAACATAAAATAAACCTTGACTACCCGCAATCACGTAACGTGCAGCTTTTAGCAATTTTCAGATCAGTACGTCTAATGAATATATCAGATTGCTGGATAATCACGGAACGCCCCAAAGAAAGAACAATGGATTATTTTTGCTGCGGTAAAACTTTAAATGGGCCAAATAATACATGGAACAGAATTTATATTCATGTCAGATCATTCAAAAATTACAATACACTTGTAAAGAATAAAGAAGCAATTTCGAGTGTTACAACGGGAAATGTAGATAAATATAGCTGAACCTGTTCATGAGAGCGTTTTGCCTGGTGTTATTATATAACACTTTTTACGATCTTGCTTTAAAAATTTGAAATGTTCATTACAAGTTACATGAAACTACCTTGTATCTTCTCGGCAGACACTCGTTCTACCACAGCAGTAAAACCAGTGCTATTGCGAGATGTGTCGGCTTGGAAAGTCACCCATAAAGTATGTGCAGTCGAAAGCACTGCTAGCTCATGGTCCGTGTCTTCGCCGGACCAACGAAGGAGTCGACTGTAGTTTGACGGAAACGACCCGTCTCCCACGGAGATGGTATCGAATATTCGTTCTGTAGAGATCTGACCAAATCGCAATAGAAGTCTCTGGTTCGGTTCAGTTTCAAAATTCCAGGTAGCTCTGTAAATGCTTGGAGAACCTGGCAAAAATTTTTCGGTCGTAAAAGTGTGCGACGTTTGGACTAAGGTGGTAAGACCTGCAAAAGGAATAGGGTAGATTCTTCATGGCATGCAATTCGCTGTTTTAACTTTAGCAGTATTCTAAGTCGAAACCGATGGTTCGACCAAGGACAAGGCCATACCCTGAGGCTGAGGCCAGTTGTCTATACATCAGTGTAAATGACGATGCAACAGACCTAACCTTGAGTATGTTAGCTTGTTATTCTATGAATTGATGAGATACTGTGCGGCAAACTTGTTTGGAGACACGTTAACCTCTTTTAAATTTAAGGAAATAAAACTTTATCCGAAAATGATTCTTGTAAGAAAAATAACACTTTTATGTTCTTTCATTCAGGTAAACGCTTAAAATAAATGTTCAACCTCGATTCGACCTCGACCAACTTTGCTAGACCAGAGCTTGTTGCAAGTCTTAAACTGCAAAAAAAAAATGCCCCCAACACTGAATACAATTCTAACAATGATCAATTGAATTTAGAACATGACTACAACAATCAGTATTTCATATAAAGCGTGAGCACACTTTTAGGCTAGCTCTCTGTTTGTGTAACACTAGCGAAGACAGCGTTACATTATTCACAGCTTCATAAGTTGCTCTCAGATCATCTCTTTCTTATGAAGAGGCTTTAGGTTATGAATCATTTCAGAGCACACATCAAAATTTGCTTAAAAATTGATTTTGTTCCACCTGTTTAGTACCAAGGTCTGAAGCCAAACTCTTGTGCCTTTGAATATGTGACCTCAGAGAAACACAAAGTTGCGTGGATGCAAATTGAGCTCTTTTGGCTTTCCTCTACCTCTTCCGAAGATTCTTCGTTCAGACACAGCATCTAAGCAGACATTTTTGACTTAGTTTTTGACTTAAATTTTTAATATCCTATCATAATAACATGAGCAAACATTGCCTTTAAGTTGTCTAACATACAACAATATTCTTTCCGAAGTACTTTCAATATTTGAGACATACCCCCAAGCACATGTCGTGAAGAACAAAGGATTTAACCATCGACTATCTCAAATAATGTATTCGTGAGCTAACTGCTCTTTCGGATACAGTTTAGCAATGCAGTTTGGTCTAGTAAAAGTTTTACTTCTGAAATCATCGCGTTGTAATGAAATGTCAACTATTTCGAATTGTGCTGTATTACTGACATTTAACCCTAAAGAGTAGTCTCAGTGCCTCGAAAACGTGACCCAATGTATTAAAAGGGTCTCTAATCTCACCACAGACAGTAACAAATTGAAAACATGTCTAAATTAGTTGCGGTGCCATGACGTTAGCCACGGCGCAGAGTATTACTAGGCTAATTTGTAAGGACTTTATTGTGGTGAGGTTATCATGTAAACCATTTTCAGATATGGTTACAGTACTGAACAGTTTGTCGCGATCCTTTCGTGATTTTGATTTGGTAGAAAAATTGGTATTTCATGGCGGCCGAAGTCTTATATTCACATAATGATTTTGCACTAAGCGCGATGTGGTTTCATACTTCGATCAAGCCAATAAGGGTTAGTATGTTGTTATTGTTACTTAAATTAATTACATTTATCCCCGGCCACCCCCAGATGACCAATGAACCCCACGAAAAACCATAGGTTTCTTCCTTTACTCACAACGCATCTACATACTAAGCGTCAAATTTATCCACGTTTCCTACCTTTAGATATCGTGTTAACAAGGTTTTCAAAATCTGAACTCTTTTGACCCCAGATGACCTTTGACCCCCACCAGAAACAATAAGGTTATTCCTCCTTCCATAACGCATCTACATCTACATACTAAGTGTATAATTCATCCAAGCTTTCTACCTTGAGATAGCAGGTTTCAGGTGGGAAGTTTTGATGAATTTCATAGTATGTAGATGCATTTTCGTCATGAGTTTAAGAACCCGTGACCCCAGATGACCTTTGACCCCCACTTAAAATAATAAGGTTCTTCCTCTTACCATAATGCAAGGTAGGAATTTTGGATGAATTTCATTCTTGCGTTATGGTAAGAGGAATAGTCATATTGTTTTGTTAGAGGTCAGAGGTCATCGGGGGTCATCGGGGGTCAAAACCTGGAAACCTTGTTTACACAATCCTTTATTTTCTTACCTTAAGTTACTGACAGGGTAGTATCTTGTCAAGCTACGCATTCTGTGTTTTATTTTGCGAAAATTTCTAATGTGACTAAAACTTGAAAGATTTCTTTACTCGTCGCAACACCCAAATCCATGACTACAGTATTAGACAATGTTCAGATATTGGCACTCGTTCCCTCCCACAGCAATGTCCCCCAAAGCCTGCCATATCATTTAAAAATATGATTGTGTAAATTTCCAATTGTTACTAAAATCTCTAAACTTTCATACCATAGCTAGCTTCAGAAAGTGAACTTACGAAGTACGTTCCTAGCAGATGTTACTATTTGTACTACTTAAATACCTTAGATGCAGGTGGGTATTTTCATTCTTGCTTTGTTGGGCGGGGTGGAGGTGGGGTGGGTATAAGGTAAGGGTGAGGGAAGAGTGTGAGTGGCACTAGCGGATTAAGGGCGGGGCAACAGGGGCACGTGCCCCGGGCCCCCACATTTTGGGCCCCCACACATTTAGGTTATCCTAAAATTTAGAAAACTCTTGTTATTGTGATCCACAACCTTTATTTCTAAATTCTTAGCATGTAACGTTAGAGTAATGCGTTTTCCATGCTGTTTCGCTGACTACCATAGGGCCTACCGGACCCAGGATGCAAACCCAGCAACACGTATATTTCGATGATCACTAGCTATAAGCTTCCTACTTTTAACCTTAACTGAATTTTTTTCTGGCCACGTTACTGATATGATCAGAACTTCGAAGCACAGACAGTCCACCAAAGCACAGTTCCAACAATTGTTTCATTACTGGTTTCTCCGCAATAATATCACGGTAAGGGACATTCAAATTGCTTCGTGTAAAGATCTGGGGAACGCCGGTTGCTATGTTGTGGTCGCCAATGTGTATGTAAACTGACAGAGAAACATACGTTTGTTATAATATCATCAATTACGATCTTCAATCTACTTTTCACGAGTTCGGACTGTACAGACAGTACAGTGCATTCTATATGGGCACTGGTTTTGCATGAATGCTAGCCTAGCGTTCGAACAAACTGCTAAGTTCATATAACAGCTTAGCCGGCCTATTTCAGCGGAAAGGAAAAATAATGCTGCAACTAGGATATGCATTCGAAAGAGGATTCGGCAAGTTACCTTTTTTCTAGCTGCTATTTTGCTTCTTTTCACGAGAATGTCACACGATGAAACATCACGGGCTACTATGGCTGTATGGCATGTCGATGTATGAGGAGGAATCCACCTAAATTATTGAATGCATTATGAACTGTACTGCAGCACTAATGATTAAACTTATGTTCAAGACTGGTCTCGAGAGAAGGCGCAATATATAGAGATTGTTTGATCAAATTCCTGTTTCTTATGACGTCTTTACTATCAGTTGTCACTTTATGAGGGCAAAACTGTAAAATATTCATTCCTCGCAAGAAAGAATCCATCCAGCCACGCTGGCATGAATAAAATTGTGTTTGCCCCTTGAAAGTGGACGTCATGACTTGGCCGATAGCGTCATGACTTGACCGATGTTTCAACAATAGAAAACCGCAAACAACAATAGGCGGTCACTAGACCATGTAATCTGCAACAATGTGGCTTTTTGTCAGTTGTTTAACAAGCAAGGACTTCAAGGACAGGATAAGTTTGTCCAAGTTTCAAGGGAGCGGATTCTCTACTGTAATATATACATTGGGTGTTCCGGTACTGTGTCAAGTGTTCCTAAACTGTACTATAGGGCCCCCACACGCTTAGTCCGGCCCTGGTGAGTGGGTCTGTTGCAAATTAGGCAGTGATTAGAACTTTGGTTTTTAAGTTTCAGTTTCTTTTAAGAAGTGACTGTCCACATAAACTTACAGTTTCTGTGATCTTACAATTATCAATTGTTTAAATACTATCTCCGCTTAATTGTAGGTTTAAATCATTATGATAATATGTAAAGTATTTCATTTCTTACACATAAAAGTTTCTAGTTTGATGTTTTAAACTACCAGAAGTGGTGAAGTAATCTTGTCTTTCATTTTTATACATGTAAAGTTACATACTATGTCAAGTTGCGGGAAGATAATATGATGAAATTAAATCGACATAAAATCCGTACTGTTTTACCAAAAGCACACATTATATTTGATAGGTAACAATATTAATATAAATTAGAAGCTCAACATGTTTGTAAGCTACGTATTTTGTGAAATCACCTGTGCGCCAATGCGCCATGCATTCTCTTGCTGAAAATTGACATGGGTAGGTGGATATGCGCCCTTATGTAGATATAAAACCATTGAAGCATCCAAGAAAGTTTATGCAGTCCCCAAAAGCTCAGTATTCTACGATTTCGGAGACCTAGCCTATGTCAGCATTAATTATTATGGCAAATATAGCAAGCGGTACGGCTAAACATTGTGTGATTTTTATGAGTACACCCAAAATTTTGTAGAGGTTCAATTGAAGTTAAAGCACTAAAGTGTTTAGTGCAAAATTAAGCCGAAAAGTATTACATGCAAAACAAAACAGCCAAGTTTCTTTTTCCCCGTTTGCTTACATAAAAATGGTCACGGGATTATCAGATCATTAATTGACAATTATCTCTTGAAATTTCCCTTTACAATTAAATGTGCGATATATAAAAACACCAGGCGTCACTTAGTACAGCAAAGTAAAAAAATACAATTCTGGTTTTGTGCAGGGTTTTCAGTCACATTGGATATTAAATTTTGAAGGTTATAAAAGTTTGCGGAGTATAAATTGTCTCTGTACCTCCTTTCGAAGGTGTGGTGGTTTCTTTGGTATTATCCCTTGACTATCCCTTCATCAAAATGTCTGATAACTTTTCTTTAGGTTAGCTGGTGGGTTTCCAGCCACAACCCTGATAACATAAATCCCTTCTAGTAATTAAATGCTATAGGCTTGACAAAATAACGAATTGTTTGTCTGAACGGCTATATATTATCGCATGCCTTGAAACACACATCTTAAATGCCGTCCACCTATAGAGCCTGCTGAAAAACTTCACTACTTATTCTTAGTCATTTGATGTAGAAAACCTTTGCCGAAATATACACAACAATAGGCCCACGTTGTAGCCCGTAAACTGACTATACTTGTAAACACCACACAGTACAATTTTTTAGGTAATTATCTATTCCTAGTGAGCTACCTTCCGCACTGTTGAACTTTGAGTTCAATATGATAGGAAAGTAGTCGTTTATTGAAGAATTTGAACTTAAAGGCCATCGCTGACTATCAGTCACGAAGAACTGGGTTAGCTCTAATGAAGGGGGAATCCCCGCTAAAGCCAACGTGCAGATGTAGGCTGACAGGTGGAATTTTTACTGTAAAAGATCTCTGTGAGTTATCTCCCACTGGGGCCCACAAAATGTTGCACCAACTTCCCATTTTGCCAAAAACGTTTCTAAAAATAGACAACGCCCACGCATTTAAATGAAGAAATTTCGCCATTACCTTGTCTTAGAAAGGTCATGAGGTCACCAAAATTAGCAGGTCCAAACAGAGCAACCATCCCTACAACTTGGACTACGCCGTATTTCGATACAACCAACCGTCTAGGAGGAGATCCATTGACCAGCCAGATTCCCATTTTTGTGTCGGTGACATTAGTCGCTAATGTCTGCATAGCAGGCACCGCGAAAAAAACATCCCCCTACCTACCTACCAGTTAACTTCTAGCTCTTCCTCTAATTCAGTCCGAACCTCCTGTCTTATTACACCTCTAATCCAGAGCTACAGTACCCTTCACTGAGTTTAAATTGCTCGAGGCAATAATGCCAAACACAGTGTGTGTGTGAGCTACTGTAAGTTGGGAACACAGCTGACTGTACAATTCATTGTTGACCAACCAGAGTGAAACTGTATTGTGTGAATGAATTTCAATCAAAGTGCAGTTATCAACCGTATTTTTAACTCTCTGGGGATGTTCCTAATTTTTTTTCAGGGGGTTGCTAGCAACTCTCAGATTTGGGGGATGCCATATCTCCTTTAAGGGAACACTCCTACCTCAAGCAGAATTTTTGGTATGGCACTGAGTGTCATTCTTCCAAAGATAATATTAGAAACGAATGGATTGGAAACCCCTAAAAAATACCGAACATGTGTAATCAAAAAGTCGACTTGTCAGGAGGATACCGACAACAAATAATAACGTAAAGAGCGACAAGAGTCATGTTAAGGGGAAAGTACAACATTGACGTTTTAACCTGAAAATAGCTCTTGGCATGTTTTGAAAACATTTTTCATTTTTTCTGTATTTTGTGGGAAGGAGTAAGTTTTGAAACTTGACTTTGCGTATCATCCGGTGTTACTATTTGTATTCGACATATTTACAGGTACATGCAGGGGAAAGGGGCAGTATGTGGTTGGTGGGGTTAAGTGGAAGCTATGTGCGTGACACAGATTGATGATGTTTTAGAAACGAAATGTTAAGTGATGGGTTCAATGGGGGAGCCAATCTTCCTGTCCCTCTCTTTCATCCCTGAATCCTTCCCTATGTTGAAGTAATTATATCTGGAAACCTTTACACGCCGACTGATATAAGGAAGTTTCGTGTGATGGAATTGAATACATTATGCCGTATATTTTTTAACATGAGCTTATGTCCTATGGTGAATATTTTTTCCATCTAGAAAGTTACATTTCCTAATCCGGGAAGTTACAATTGTATAAAAAATTCAGCTTTCCGACACCGGGAGGGCTTCCATTTCTCACGTATTCTCAAATCACGTTTGCTCATTGGAAATATGAAGTATCTTATTCATAGGGTATACCCGACCTTGAACTCGCATATATACTTTCTGAGAATTGTGAAGTTCCAAAGTGGAGTACCTTAGATGTTTTCTTTCTCGCTGTCAGGTTTTGATGATTGTGGAGGGCGACAAGTGTAATCCCACCGTAAATAACCCCCATAAAGTCAGCGTACACTGTGCGTAAGTATACTTGCGATAGTCCGGCACCCGGTGAGAGGACCCACCTTGGTCATCCCATGCAGGTGTCCCCCTCCCCTCAGATAAGTTTTTTTTTTAATTTAAGATGGAAAATAAATGCCGGATATCTTTGGAAAATTTTCGAAATGATCACACGTTAAAAATTCTCATAATTTAGTGAACGCTTCTGATTTGTGGTAGGGTGTAAGAGGCGGGCTTGTTGTTGGAGTTTTCGGGTGACAAATCCTGCTCTGTGTTTTTGTTAATAGGCTGAGATGTAAAATGATGCTATCTCTGGCAAATCGTTGAACCCATTACATGCTTAGAAATATTCATCATTTTGTGATATTTTGGCTGTGGTATATGGTACTCGTCATACAGGAACAAAAACGACAAATTCATACTTCAAATCTTTCATATCAAGATCATATGTCGCCAAATAAGGTATCATGATATTAGATTCCTCAAAGATCCTCTTTTGACGCGGGATCACCTGCAGAGATTAGAGGTATGTGCCTCTGTATTTCGGAAACAAGGTTTGGTCAAAATAATTTATTTTTGCTCTAATAATTAATGAGGTTAAGAATTAAAAAAACTCGTGATGAATTCGCGTGGAACACCGTAATTTTGCATGAAGAATCATTTCAAGACAAAAGTTGCAAGCAGTCTCTCCACCAAGACGTTTTTATTTTAAAATCCCTCATCTCCTTGCCCTCACCACTGGAGACTCACTCATTGTTATGTAAATAAAATTTACCGGCTAAACGTGTCATTCATAGACAGTTGTCGCCACTTACATTGGTGCACGCTGTTGTTACGATCGATGGGTAAACCGATGGGGACCACTGGCGTAGGTAGCGAGTGGACTGTGTGGACAATGTCTAGGGCTTTGAGGGTTCAGGGAGCCCCAACCAAATGCGCAAAAATTTAAAAAAAAAGTCGTAACTCTGCCTACCTACTAACCACCAAGTGCAGACCCGAAAGGAACCACAAAGCTATCGACAACTGCAAAACTGCTTTTGAAGAACCAAGCAGGAATGGGATACGGGATTGAACCCGGATCGGGTGCGTGCAAGGTCTCACTGTTATCCCGTACCTCCCCATGGATACTGAAGTGGTCTTAGGAAAATGGGTTTATGATACCATTGGTTTCGCGACCTCGGGGGTTTCGGGAGTTCCTAAAATTAGCTAAGTCAGTGCTGCAACTGAGTTCATGTATGAGTCTGTGAAAGCTGTACGCTTGTAACAAATATTTCACGTTTACATCAAGTTGAAGACAAATGGTTGAAACCTGTGAAGGTCACCGAGTCAGCTTGTAGGAGGTTCACCTATGCACCTCTATAAGGAGAGAAACAATATACTCACTTTCGCAATCCACGAGTGAACTATGATTAATAGCATACCTTTTTCACGAGAGTTCTCACGTCACTGAACAATCTACGTGACCGATCCCTGAATTCATTTAGAAAGGGAAAACTGGTGAAAACGTTTAAGTATGCTTATAGACTTGAAGTTTGATTAGCTACTGAGTAGCTACTTATTTGCAAGTAGCTACTTATTTGCAAGTATGCACCCTGTTGTGCTTGTTATGGTATTCATTTTCGAAGT
Source organism: Holothuria glaberrima (assembly GCA_009936505.3). NCBI lineage: Eukaryota > Metazoa > Echinodermata > Holothuroidea > Aspidochirotida > Holothuriidae > Holothuria > Holothuria glaberrima. The sequence goes on along the minus strand of WURT03519144.1, from coordinate 77 downwards.
GTCATGCCAAGATGATCCCACAGAACTGACGGTCATAAGAGTTGGCAATGAATAGGGAAAGTCTGGCAACGAATAGG
>WURT03519033.1:0-21487 GCA_009936505.3 Holothuria glaberrima | reverse complement strand
GTCACTGCACTGCTGGATTCGGAAATCAAGGTCAAAGTATAAATGTCCAAGTTTCAAGCTGACGAAAACTGTAATGGAAAATTCAAAAGTTGTTTGAAACAAAAGAAAAAAATATGTTTAAGGCAAGAGTGAAAAAGCCATAATGTAGTGAAACAACATATCAATGGACTTAATGAAGCAAAAACAAGGTTACTGTACTAACATGGATCTTAGAAATTACACTTATCGTAGCTCAAGCTTTGCCCCAGTTACTGTAAATAATACGAGGTGTGCATGCTTTAGTGAAGAATAAATTCGAGAAGTTTTCAGGCGCTTTTCAATTATATATCACCAGACTATAAGTGCAATGTACAGTACAGTGGCAGGTTTGAAATTCATTGAAGTGTGCAGAAGATTTATCGTACAGAAGTCACTGAAACAGTATAGTTCTAAGTATACTTTCATAAATGACTTTTTTCAACAGTATCTCTGGTCTCTCTTTTTAAAAGATGCCTCGCAACATATTTCTCCCCTCTCCTAACCAAAGGTCTGTTCTTGGTATGTAAACAACTGAAAACAAAGCTGACAGTAAATCATCAAATACTGTAAGTTCCCTATACCCTATAACATACACTTTGGGTCAGGTGATGTGAATTCCTCACCAGGAGCAATGTATCTATTGAAGAATGTCTTAGTCATGAGTTTTTAAAACGTATTGATGTCAAAGAATGTGTAAGTTAGTTAAGATGCAACTTACATGGTCTGGATTGAGTCAAAGGCCTACCGTCTAAGAGGTGTTTCCAGTTTTTGATACCTAAAGGTACCGTACATATAGGCTACTAATATACTATACTAGGTACAGAACTGGCTCATTAAAACAATTTTTGATGACATGTTGGGAGTATAAAATATTTGTATGAAATCTGAAGACGAAAACTGAATGAGTCCTTAACTCAAAATCTCAAAAAACTGATCAATATACTATAAGTACAACATATCCATCATGTCAGTGAAGAATTAAAGGTTATGGGTAAACTTAATAATGCCCTTTGCTTTCCATCTGTAGGCTGTATGCTTTTAGCCAAATTAGGTGGCACCTGTGTATACCCATTACCCACAACTCAAAGGCTAATAAAGGTGGTTCTACCCCCAGCCCCATTACTTAGCTGTACTGTCACCCTGTCAAAATTCCTCTCACTCCAACAACTTAGTTTTCATCTGTCTCCTCCACACCCACCCTAACATAATCATTTTGTTGTTGTAATAGTTACATTTTTAATGTCACAGTTTACAGGAAACCCTTACTAAAGGTAGAGCTGTAGAAAACAATTATATAACCCTAGCTCACACTACATCATCCGAGAGATAATCCCTCCAGTGCAGCAGCAGCTCTAACTGTGCACATGATGACAGTTTACATATACCTCACAGTACTCATTTTAACCCCATTTAAACCCCCAGACAGAGAGAGGCAGTAAGAAACAGCATCCTGCACAAGATACAACAGAAAGACTCAGGCAGGAGTGGACCCAGCGATCCTTAGATCACAAGTTTAAAACCTTAACCAATATTCCATTATGCTTTTAATGACCTGTTGGTACTGTACAACCCCGTCAACCATCGTATTAAAATACCGATCAAATGTATGATGATTTGACTGGTTTTGAAGAACTTTTGAATAAACAAAATGTCCTGAATATTTTGATGATGTTCCAGAGGACCATACGAGAGATCTGGTTGTTGTACTGTAGGAATACAGCGACCTGGCAAAGTCTTAACAATATACTGTGTACTTAAACAATGCACCAAATAATGACAAATCTCAGATACCTACAGTATAAAACTGATTCTAAACTTGTACAATTTGCAAAGTGGATAGGACTCTCATTTGCGTCAGCAGGAGAGGGACAAAACAGCATCAATCTAAGTGGGATTTCGCACTAGTCAAACAACTACTGTAAAGGTTTGCACTCCTTCACTTCACAAATTCCATCAAACACACTGATGCACAGCATGAACAACTGTAAGGTAGGCCTATGTGTTATACCCACAAGCAACAGCGTTACAGTACATGGGCACATGCACATATATATAGTACTTTATTGTACAGTTAGAGCCTACAGTGTGCTCTTTTGATCTCTGATACATGAGTACAGTATGTGGTGAAGGAATATTACTGTTCAAGCAACTGAAGCCTGCCGGGCTACTGTACTTTCTGCATTTATTTTGGGGAGGTATTCAGGGGCGGATAACACCCCTCTATCTTTCTAGGACAATGTTGTGCACAGTATCTAGCTGACAGGTAAAATGGTGCTGTCATTGGCAAAGCTTTCCTTAATTTTTTTTCAGACAATCCAAAACTCTCTGAATTAGGATAATAGAAATGCTGTAGGGGGGTCTTACACGCTGCAAAAAATTACAACTTATACCCTACACAACTTTTAAACAGATCCATCGAGATCACGGGTAAATGTGCATTCTGCTTTTGCTTGTCCCTCATCAAGAAACATGACCCTGGACTTCATTGTTTAATGTCACTAGTTCACTACATTTCTGAACTCTTTATCTTAAATGCAAGCCAACAACCTGTCTGTCACATTAGGCTGCAACAGAGCAATGGGTTCATGATGTGCCTCAACAACAGAGATGCCTGAGCAAGTCTTTCGTCCCATTTCCTTAACTTTACAATTTGTACCGCTCATAATGGCAGGTGGGCATGAGTCCACATGGAGTTAAGTTCACACCAGCTTGGACCCTTTGAAGTCTAGACTCTAAATAGTGATCTCCCACTGCTGGTATGCACCAGTCCCAAGTTACCAGGATGCATAAATGCTGACCACAAGAAACCTCTAAAAGTTCTCTTTCTGACTACAACTGATTTAACATTTAACAGCGTTTCTTGCTTTTCAGAATACAGTATGTAAAGTTCTCCAGTTTTGAATGTTTCCCATCTTGATTTAAAACTTCCAAGTTTCACCGAGACAATTATCATCCACTTGATATGACAAAAGTCACAAATGTGCTCACCATAGTACGTGGAAATATATACTGTAAAGCTGTGTATTGTCTTTTCTTTGCTTGAGATAAAATTTTAAATTTGTCATCTTTGGAAAGGTATTTCCCCAGACTTCTGCATTTGGTTTGAATGTGCCACAACTTTCAATTGGACCATAGTTACAGAAAGAGGTACCAGCACTTCAGCAATCGTAGATAGGACTCTGTCCTTCACATTCAGAATGGATTGAACGTATGAAACTGTATGAACTATTCACCTATAAATGTATAGTTCTTACTGTATTTGTCTTGTTGATGACTGCAGTTGACTTAAACATGTATGGAGCCAGCATCCCCCAAATAATGGGACTGAAAAATGCAAAATATTAGGCAAACTTCGTAAACAAACTGATTGAGATTGTTTCCAACTTTCTCAGCCTTCTTTAGTCGACATAACATAATTTGTATACACTGTAGTCATACTGTTGAATAATTATGTATTACCCATTGTTGTAGTGCAGTACACTGTGGTTGAGGTACAGCTCATTACAGTTTTGGTCAGCTTGAAACTTAGACATTTATATTTTGACCTTGATTTCCGAATCCAGCAGGGTAATGACGCATTTTTGCGGTTAACCTTAAGGTACTGGGCATCCGTCTTTGAAACATTTCCAATGATTCATCTGTATTCCCACTTATGATGTGACTAGAATCGGATTAAGTGGCTAAATTAGTTCCCAAATGAATCATCAACCATGAAAATCGGTTCATATTTAGTGAAGTTATGCACACAAATAAAATTCAACAATGCCAGACCAGAGTCCGTCGGACTGTGAATATCTGATCTTTGCGGATAAAAAAAACGGCCAAGTCGTGACGATATCGGCTAAGTCATGACGCCCAGTTTCAAGGGGCGAATTTTCTAATGAGTAACATCTGTAGACAAAGAAATAAAGATGTAGAAATATTAATAAAAATATCCAATACTTTATCTATGCGCTTTCTGAAGTATTTTAGCTGCTCTTTTTCTGTTGTGAATGACTCAAGATTCTCTCGTAAACATTGTGATCTGTAGTACTGCCACTTTCAATCCTGAAATTCAATATTTGGCCTAGCTTAGTAGGACCTATGGTTTACTTAACCCAAACATCACCAAAATATACCAAAATGAGGAAGACACATTGACAAATATTAATGCAAAGTTTCATTCATTCCTTTTATGGAGTCATTATACAATGTAGAATACCCTGCCATGTAAAGATACTGCCAAAAATTAATTGGCTACTTCCTTCAAATCCATGCTTAGTGGTGTGATTGTGAGAATGACTCAGCACATCAATATAGCTGGTGCACAAGTGCATGTGGAATTGAAAAAATAGGCAAGTCCAAAGCTCCAAGAAGCTACACGAGCTGCAGCATGTAAAAATTATTTTTAAGCTCCTACGTCAACAAATAAAGAGGTAGTACTGTTAAGAAATGCTGTAGCTTCAGCGGCTACACCGAAAAGAAATCATTTGGTATCGGCCTATATTAACATACCTTGTTAAGGAATATTGTAAAGAACGCAAATAGGCCTAAAAATGTTTCTTTGGAAGTGGCTCCACAGGCTAAATTATAGAGATATCCTCTAGGTCAAGTAGACGTCAACATATACCGTACAGGTAATAGTACAGGGCTACTAAATGTTGCAAAAAATCTAAGTCCAAAGCTTTTCCCTTAAAAGGATACACCGATTCCACTGACTACATTGTGAAGTATGCATGACTGTAGTCTGCAGTCTGCTGACCTAGTATATATATGGGTCACTTTGAGGCTTCCCATACTAGGTCAGCAATATTGCCGTTTGCATTTTTTGGGATACCACATCTTCGAAAACTTCACTGGACTCGATCTTTCTCGGATTCACATATTCTCCTAGTTAGTTGATCTCTACGGATCATTAATATGTTAAGGACCCTTCATTCTAAGATTACTGGCACTTTGTGTCCAAGATATGTCCAAACGTTTTGATTTATACAAGCGATGCTGTCTTGTTTTTAGACATTCTATCAAGCTGCTTAAACCTTGTTAGTAATATCCCATCTAACTAACCTATGCTAGTGTGACTGCCTAGCCGGCTACACTGTAAATTTACTCCATAGCGCGGTATTCTATAAATAGGCCCATTTTATTGTATGTTTTGTACATTTATTCCATTACAATGTTTGTTAAGTGATCCACCTGTCACCATAACCCCAATTATCATGTATAAGGGCCTAGTAAAGAAACTTTATAAGGCCACGTTCAAATATCTGTCATCGGTCCAACCATGCACTGCATATCAATAACTGCTGTCACAAACAGGGCATCAATTTTTGATTCAGCACACTCACTTCCAGCTTCTAAGCAAACGCGCGTGGATCCTTTACATTTTTCAAGCATACACACTCTGATATTGTACATTCCTTTTCTTTTTGCTTGTTTTAGAAAAATGAGAACTTTCTAGGCTGAGAGTGGCCTTATTAGATTACTGTCATCACAAACTGTACTACAACTAGTTATATACTAGGGTGCCCGTCGACTGCGGCGGACCATTGTGGGCGCACCTAGTATTAAATTGTACAATGTCAGTATACTAACAATCTTGTATCATAGATTTCTTAATTGCGCATTCGACGGTCACCGCAATATACAAGTATTTATTGGCTAGAGCTGGGATTCCTGACCTGTGTTACACAAACCACCAATGATACATTTAGACTTTCTAGGTGGTATGCAGCGTGGTAAACAGCAAGCTCGATTGTTTTTTTTTTTTTTTTTTTGTACATGTATCATTTCTTCTCCCTCATGCATCCTTTAAGTGGCTGTAGGCCTACACCTATAACTATTTGTAATCTGCCATTTTGCACTTGTTCATCATTGATTGACTCAAGTAATTCTTTCTCATGATCCCTCAAGCAGCTGTACACTGACAGCTTTTTGATATCGGTGTTAACGCATAAACACTCTTATCGGTACTCGGTGGCACCACAAAAATAAGAAATAGTAAAGTTACTCCAGTAGAAAAAGTTTGGGAACCCCGAGACTATAGTATAATGGGGTGACAGGCGAATGGGCACTTAAGAAATCTATCGCACATGATACAAGTTGTAAGAATATAAAATGTTATGCTTGATGCGCACTCGACAGGTACCCTAACACTTAGTTACTAACACTAATACTAGGCCTATAATGTATGCAATGGTTCCGTACTCGTAATAGACTCTAACACCTGAACAGTTTACAATGTATTTACCTGTATTTACCTGTGCCCTCCACTTCTCAAGGATTGTAGGGTGGAGGATGACGAAGCAGGTAGACATTTCTTTGGCTCATATAAATAAGCTCACACAGTTTTATCCAAAATTTGTCTATGTGGCCTTTAAATTCATTGACAGTGCTTGCTAACACAGCTGGGGCTGGGAGACTGTACCATGTATCCACAACTCTTTGTGAGAAACAAATTTTCCTCAAATTCAGTCTACAGAACTGTGTATAGATCTTAAAAGTGTGAGCACGAGTAACGCTGTCACTCAATGAAAAGAATGTACTTGGCTCAATATCCTCAAATCCATGAACAATTTTGTACACCTCAATCATATCTCTACGGATACGTCTTGTTTTTAAAGTTGTAAAGTGAAGCCTCTGAAGTCTCGTCTCATAAGGAAGGTCGTGTAAGTCAGGGATAATTTCTGGAAATCTTCTCTGATCATTTTCTAATAATATAATATCCTTTTGTAAATAAGGCCTCCATGCTTGAATTGCATACTCCAAGTGGGGGCGAACAAGTGATTTGTACAGCCTAAGAAGAATTTCCTTTTCTTTATAATTAATAGTTCGCTTGAGCATCCCAAGAACTTGGTTTGCGGTTTAGCAGCTTTTGCACATTGCTAGCTAGAACTTATACTGTTGTTGACCAATACACCTAAATTCTTCTCCTCAGTTACAGATTCTATACAAGTGTCACCCATATAATAATCATAATACATACTGCTGTGGCCAGCATGAATACACACACATTTCTCAGGATTAAACAGTATTTGCCACTATTCAGACCAATCAATCAGCTTATTAAGATCTTCCTGCAAAATTCCCGCATCCACGGTTGAGGCAATCATCCTTCAAATCTTAGTATCATCGGCAAATTTCAATATTTTACTGTTTATTGATTGTCGTCTAAGCCATTGATATAAATAAGACACAAAGTTGGCCCTTAGACAAAGCCCTGAGGGACTCCACTTAATACAGGTTTCCAAACAGACTCAAATCCATTAACAATAACTCTTTGAAAACGATCTGTCAACCACTCCTTAATCCATCCAGAGACTTGGCCAGTTATACCATGACTTTCCAGCTTCTTAATCGAGCATGAGACACCTTATCAAATGTTTTACTAAAGTCAAGGTATAGGACGTCAACCGGTATATCTTCATCGAGAATACTAGTCACACTTTCAAGGACACAAATTATCAAAATTCACAAAATGTAAAGTTCCAGCCCATGTAATACTTCTCGTCACCTTACTAGCGGGTGATATTGAATGTAACCCAGGTCCAGGACGAAAACTTAAGTTTCCATGTCACATATGTCACAAAGCAGCCAAATGGGGCCAGAGGGCCATCGAGTGTGGCAAATGCCAGGGCTGGTTCCATGCCACTTGCCTTAACATGAATGATGCGATTTGTAATGTTTTATCTGAGCATCCTTTCTATTCATGGTCATGCTGTGACTGTCGCTTACCTAATTTCTCCTCCACTTTTATTGAGAGCCTATTAGATCTTGAGCTCTCAAACAGTTTCTCTTTGCTCTCTCAAGACTCCATGGAGCGTGGTATGTGTTGCATGAGCCAAATCCTGGGGTGCCACTGTCAACTTCTAGTCCTAAAACTGATAGACCTAGGCCTAAACGTAACCCTTCTTTAAATTCTAAGACCTCTTCTACGAAACCATTTCGTGGAGAGTCGTCCACTTATCCTAAAAAGTTTAAAATCATTAATGTAAATTGCCAAAGCATCAGAGACAAACTTCCTATATTCGAAGTTATGCTCGCCACGGAGGATCCAGATATTGTTATCGGTACGGAATCCTGGCTCAATGACTCTGTTGCTTCTGGCAAAATTTTTCCAAATTCTTATAATATCTTTCGACGGGATCTCGAAGCTTCCAAAGAAGGGGCATTTTTATTGCCATTAAAAGCATGTTTGTTGCTTCTATCGAACCAAGCCTTATTAAAAATTGCGAAAGTATATGGATTTCGTTGCACATTCAGGGGCTATCCCCAGTTTAAATTGGAGCTTTTTACCGGCCGCAGTCAACTGATCGTGACTACTTGTTACGACTTGACTTATCACTATCTAAGATCCTAAAAAATGCAGCAGTGTTGCTCTTAGGTGACTTCAACTTACCCAGTGTGGATTGGGAATCTATGTCACTTAAAACCTTATGATTGTTATTACCAACAATTTCAATCTACATCACATAGTTAAGGAGCCTACTCGTGAGTCTAGCATTCTAGACCTTTGCTTTACAAATAGTCCATCACTGGTTGATTCCGTCCACGTTACCAGCGGCATAAGTGACCATGACATGGTCAATGTAAATACTTTGTTTAAACCGAAAGTTATTAGACCACCCTAAAGAAAAGTGTTCTTGTACCACAAAGCTAATTTTCCAAGTATGTATAGAAAATGACATGAAGTTTTTTAATAATAAGTTAACCCAAAATTTAATCGATGCTTCATCCATGGATGAACTGTACAAGTCATTCATGACAGCTGTCTTTAACTCTATAAACAAGAATATCCCGACTAAATTAGGCTCAAGTCGTTTCTCCTACCCGTGGGTTAAATGGTCAATTATGCGGGACATTAGACCAGGTAGGTGTTAGGAAGGAGATACAACAACCAAATCTGTCAGACAATATGGACTTGAGAATGATTTAATTCTTTTCAGGCACTGCCGTTTGATTGACAGGTCTCTTTGTTCCTAATGTAATGTCTCTGTTCACTAAACCCTTTTAATGATAATCTCCCATTTCTTGAAGTGATCCCGAGACAAAGACCATCGTTTATACATGCTTTGAAGTGAGGTTTGTTTCCGCCAATGACCAACCTTTAATCATGATTTTCTGTAAAACGACTGGCAAAAAAGTTTAAATAATATACCTCAATTGTGCCCCCACAATTTTTATACGTCACCTGCTGGAATTAGCATTGTTCAAGCCTATACTTTTCTCTAAGTTTTGAGAAAGTTTTCCCATCATTAAAAATACATTCGAAAAGTACGTTGTAAAGAAACTCTTAGCTGAATCTAAATGAAATGATATTCAGTGTGACGAATAACGACGAAAGATTAAAATTTCACATTTTTGCATGACGGCTGGCAACGAAAAGTTCACGAGTTCAACGTAAGGGGTGGTTTCTTCTCATCTTCATTTTGATAATGCATCACTGATTCTAGTGATCTAGGTATTGAGAAAAGAATTTTGAGAAGAAAGGCAAGAAAACTGTCGGCAACGAATTTTACTTCAAAGAGTCTATAGAACGTTGGATCTCCTTCCTAACACTTCCCTGATTAAATATGTAACTAAATTGCCATTCGTGGTTATTTGTCGCCCTCAGTATAGCCGGTTAGAAGCAGTTATGGAAGTCATGTCCCGCACACACCTTACGAGTTCTTAGAGAATTCCGTCTCAATGACCTAATTGGTTATTTATTACAGCGTGAGCGGGTCGTAGCGTGCATTGAAACCTACGGTATTTGAGATTCATCTCGGAAGCCCCATGCACACTAGCGGCTTCCCAGTGGCTCGCGAAGCCTGTTCTCACTGACCCTCATCTGTTATTCCCCCAACGTGTAGGCGTATGGCGCGCCGTTTGTGCCAAGTAATTAAGCCTTCAAAACTCATTTTATGCCTTTAAAAGTCATTATGCCGTCAAAATATATTCCGCCGTCAAGACTGATTTTGCCGTCAAAGAAAAATTACTTTTGTCGTCTTAGCTAGTTAAGCCGTCTAAAGGAAATCCTTGATCAAAACTCATTTTGCCGTCAAAAGTCGTTAAGCCTTCAAACTTAGTTTTGAATGCTCTATTTTGTGCCAAGTAGTTAAGCCGTCAAAACTTATAAAGTCTTCAAAATCAATTCCGTTGTCAAAAATACTTTTTGCCGTCTTACCTTATTAAGTCGCGAAGGAAAATCTTTTTCAAAACTTATCACGTCTTCAAAAATAACGTCAAATTATATTCCGTCGCATTCTATTATGCCGCCTTGAGTACTTACGCCTTCAAAATCATTACCTTGTCTAAACACGGAACGCCGTCTAAAGCCATTACGCCGTCAAAACTCATTTCGTGCCTTACTATGGACGGAGGCGTAGTCCATTTTAACCAATCTCAGGCAGTGTTATTAGTCTTGGGATTTTTCACTAGATCTGTGTTTTTAGGTTCATCTGGGTCCTGGGTTTATTTTTTTGAGAAAGGCACAAATCTGTTCTTTTACCAGTTTGAACTCGAACGTTTCATTTCATCTCACAGGTTTCATGTTCATAAAACATTTTAAATATACTGAAAAAGGCCCTTATTCTGGAAGGCGAAGACAGTTTCTCAGTTCATATTCCGTATTCCTCGAGCAGGGCTAACTGACTGTTCGTAACACGTGCAAGGCATACAACGTAACGCACAGCATCGTTCGAGGGATACCTACCGTAACTAGTGTCCTACATTGGGTGCATGCAGTGAAGCTGGAAGACGTCTTCCAGCTCCCTGGTTCACTGAAGGGTTTTTGATAATTGATTATCAAAACCTGAATGTACTAAACACAAAACTTTGCGATCGAATTCTCGAAGCATCGATAAAGCTTGGGACTACAAGGTTGTTGAAAGTCTTGAACCTCGTTCAGGCGTGCTCAACACAACGCATGCATCTAAGATCGAGACAAAATTGATTGTTCTTAGTTGAATTTTGATTGACCATAATCCATAATTTTCAAATCTCAGGGTTTTTTCACATACTCATCGTCACCCCTCAACATAAATTGAAGGATTTTGATGTTTATCACTTATCACACCAAATCAATTAATGAAACATACGTGTAGAAATATATGATCAGCGATTATTATCACTCTAGTTGCAGAAGACGAGTCGAATAGCGCCAATTTCAGTAGGTCTCAGACAGAAGGGCCGGCCGGGGAGCTGGCAGAAAGCCTGTTTGATTTAGTAACGAGGTATTTTTACGCGGGCAATTTTCGTCAGGAAACTTGAAGCGTTCTAGACTGTAGCGCTTGATTTTGAGTGTATTAAATCACCTAAAGTTACGACATGACCTTTCCATATACAGTCAACGTAAAATGAATTAATTCACGTCCATTGTTAAAATAACACCCGGACGTGCACTATGAGTAAGTGGCCTACTACTGTGCAGATGCGCCTGGTCATATTAGGGTATTTACTGCGGCTCTACAGAAATGATCGGATCAACTTGTTCTTCGTTGCATTTTACAAAATCGCTCATATTGTGGCCACGACATTGTACTAGTCTATGTACGTAGGCCTATTTTTAATACTTAAAATGAGTATATTTTTAAACGCAACTTGTGCTTCAAAGGCAGTGTATGTAGCACCAGATTGCATGTTAGGTCAACTTATTTGTGAGAGAAATGCTGGCTACGCCACTGCTATGAATTAAAACTCTCTAGAGACCGTGGCAGGCATTCCTTATTTTTTGTCTGGAACGTAACTTGTTTATCGGGAAAATTTCCATCACTCATCGATAGTTAGGAACACCTCTAAACTGAGCTTATTGCCGGAAAAAATGTCCTAGCCTAGAAACTTACTGTTGATGTACATTCTAAAATAATTTGGTCAAATTTGACCAAATTTTGGTCAATTTTTGACCAAGTCCTTGGCTAACTATGCACTGAACCAATTTTGGTCAAATTTGACTACTACTTGGTCAAAATATTTGTGGTTTTGTCAAATCTGCTGACCAATCTTTTGGTAAAAATGACCAAAGTATGGTCACATTTAACCCCTTTTATTAGATCCCAGCCTCAACCCCTCATTTATTGTTGGTTTAAACTTAAATGAACAAGAATCAGATATTCAAACTTGACTAAAGCAAGTGGTTTAAATATTAGTTTGAAGTTACATTTATTGACCACTTACAAGCATTTGATAACAAGACAGTATATCAGGTCTATAGAAGGCTTCTAGAACTACACAAAAATTCACTAGAGAATGAAATAAAAACGAAAACGTCACCAGTAAGAAAAATTTCCAAGCCGTCATTCTAGTCTATTGCATCACAAGCTAGAGAAAATATATTCCATAAAAATAATAAATTTAATAGGGCAACTTTGCTCCCAACTTCCCAAGTTGAAATCTTAACTTCAAGGTAAACATGCATGCAGATGGTTGACCCACCCGTACCCCTTCTAAAACCTTCTTACCGTACCAAGGTCAAACCATGTACAATGCCTATACAGCATGATAATATGTAAATTTCCTTTGAATAACATACAGTACAGCTTTTACATGTTAAGGGCAAGCATTGACCAAGGTCCCATATCCCCCGACCCCACAAAAAATAATAATTTGTAACTATGGTAGCTCCTAAGTTCATTAACTCAAACCGATACAGTACTATACATGAAAAATATTTGACATCTGAAGAAACACTTCTCCTTTCTAGAACTGAAATACAATGACTGCTGATAAGTATTTAATACCAAAGATAGTGTGTCAGATTTATAGACCTGGAAGGTTTCCAGAACTACACATAAAAATCACAGCATAATGAAATTAAAGGAGAAATCATCAGCAACAACTGGAAGTCATCATTATAGTCTTATAGAAGACAAATAATTTCAAATAATTGCAAACAGCTAATATCAACAAAAGGAAAGTGATAAGATTGCAAAGATTATTTCCTAGTAAGGGCAGTCTCCTATGTGTAGTTACTCTCTGAGCAAGACCAATTATTTCAGAAAATTTGGATGTTATATTATCTTTTTTACTGGTTTTATTGGATTGTTTATATTAGACAAGAGAGGCGGAGAGCTCTACGACGTTAAACTTTAAAATGTAAATGTAAATAATTCCATTACAAGCTCAAGAAAAAAATATCTAAAAAACTAATGGAGCAAATTTTCTCCTAGTTTCCTAAGGTGAAATCTTTAAGTTCAAGCCTCAGGGTAAACACTGAACAGCATATAGCTGGCTGACCTCCCTCCCCCCCCCTTTCTTCACCCTACTTCCTCTCCCTTTGATAAAACTACTTGCTGCACTAGGTTTTATCCTATATGCAATAACTGTGCAGGTAAGAATGATATTCATGTCCTCTTTGAAAAGCTTTAAACTTTTACACATTTAAAGGGAAAATGCAGTCACCCAGTCAGAGTTAGTATGTCCTGTCATTCTAGTTCATAAATTGCCTATTTTGATCATGTGGCAATACTTTGTTAGTGAATTGTGAAATTCAAGGAGAATTTCTTCTTGCTTTACCTTTTGTTTGTAATAGTTATATTCAAGCTATTTCCACTTTGCTCCAATATATTATCCATCCAGTTCAGAGAAGTACATTTTTACAAAAAGAACTTCCATGGATGCTTTAGGTAGCCAGAGAACAGTCCAGGAGTCTTTTAGACCCCCTGGAATCTGTAATTGCCTCAGTTATTAGAAACATTTAGTTTACCCATTTGGATTACCCAAGCTCACCATCGTGGCTAAATCCTTGCTTCAAGAATAATACATTTTTAGAAGTTCTTACATCATTTAACGGGATTTTCCTGAGACAAAATTCAGTCAGCTCAAAAAATGCAGAAAATTTTCCTCTTTTAGGAGGTGAAAATAGCTTGCAGCATTTGGAAGATACAAATTTTCAAAGAAATGCAATTTTTTCTCAAGATGAAGTGCATTATGGGAAATCTGTGACGTCATCGCGGCACATTATTTGACATAGAATTGAATTTCTTTATGATATTATGCCGCTGAAGGGAATATTTTAGCACCTTTGTTTGTTATACCCTACATATGGTGTAGCTGATTTGTGCTAAATCTACATGGAAACATATTCAAACATTCCAACAATATCAAATTTCGAGGACAAACAGGACATTCAATTATAAAGAAAGCCAACAGGAATATGAGGCAATGTGCCCACTTTACATAACAATCTGTGACCTAGACGAGAACTGGAGGTATTTCTTGACAAAAATAAGCACTCTTTAATATGAGTTATCTCAAGTTAGGAAAAGAGTATTGCTACAGGGTTTGGAGGGCAAGAATTGGAAAATTTTTCTCTTTCACATGAGACCCTTGCAAAATGCCACTGGAAAATGCCTTTAATGATTAAGTTGATGCATACAACTTAGCATTATAGTCACGGCTACTGACCACTAGTCTAAGGCTGCGTCCTCCTAGGCAGAGGCTAGAAACCAGCAAGCATACATTGATTTGAATTTCAGTGCAGTACACTTGGGCCTAACAAAGGTAACTTCAAGTGTTATTGCCCTTAGTAACTTGATGTGACATGAATATCCCATGCAGACCTTGTGAGATAATTGGGTAAAATATCTTCATTTGTTCATGGTAACTTTCAAAAATTATAAGGTAGTAGCACCCAATCACCTTCAAAATGGCTTTAAATTTCTGAGACAAGATGGTCTAATTTCTGATAGAGTAACATTTTCAAATATGCCCATATATATTAATATTAGTATTAAAATTGTATTAAAAATATAATTGTATTAAATTAGCAAATGGCATGGCAGGTCACATGTTCAATTTACCTTTGTCTTGTAATAATTTAGGTGCCATTTTTCTGGAATGGAGAAGTATAGCAATTTATAAGTTCTTGCTGTGCATACAGTATAGAGTACCAAAGTGATGTCGTCACTTCTGCATAGTTGCCCATGGCAGTGGTTCTAAACAAACTTCGACCTGATTAGCCTAACGTACTTAACGCAAGACCTTCAAAAACTGTGATTTTTACGTGTATATATAAAACCACATGGCACAAAGTATAGCTGAATATTTGTCACAATGGCACTCTCACTACCTATGGAATACTACTATTTAACTTATTTGTTTGCAAATCCCTGCAACTGGCGAAAAAAATTAAATTCAGTAATGCAAAGGTTCCCCGTACAACGGGATATGAACTTTCGGAGGCCTATCCACTACACTTTTACGTGCAAACATATCGAAGGATACGCATCATTTAAAACGATGTACCAAATGAAGCCGTCATTGACTAAGAAAATACAACTTCGGCCAAATAATAATTACCAATATGTTCCTGGACGAATGGCATCCTACGTCATTGATTTCATTCTTGAAAGGAGATTAACTTCAGTCGGTAAAAAAATGTTTATGGGTCCATAGTGTATTACACCGTAAGATACGCACTTCTGTGTGAAGCTCCCTATACCAGATCTACGAAACCTCTTAAAAGTTACAGTTCAAAAGTATACGGAATTTAACCCAACCTGAAAAAATTTGTAAAAATACTTCGAATATACATAAAATCATATATTGGACTCTCATTTATATTAAAGAAGTCATTTCATTGCAATGAATTGAAGAAGTTGAGTTCTACGATGAAGCAATAGGGGTCTTGTTCCGATGGAACCAGTGGCTAAAATGACGTCACACTTCGGTACTCTATTAACAAACAACGATCGGTGTTTGGAAATATGTTTGAGGGAAAGTAACAGGTGATAGCTATTATGTGATTTACCAATTAGCAAAAAAAATAGATGGTACAGGGTTCTACTCAGGATTGATGGATTGCCGTCAGTTACTTTCCTGGGTTAGTAACAAATGTCCAAATATTAGTTGTGGTTCAGGTTGTCCTAAACACCAAACAAATCAGGAAAACTGCCTCTCTTCCAAATATGACAAGTTTTCTTGCAGAAAATACACCAGAGTTGTATGATGTCCAGAGGTGGTAAACACTTATGTGCTCTACATGATTACAAAAGTGATGATGGGTGTCTTGGTGGAACATTATCAAGATGGAAAACATGCTGGGCTTGAAAAAGTGTACACATCCCAGGAAGAAAGAAATAACAATTTGAAATTGTTTACTTGGTTGAATTTGAAATCAGTGCCAGTTGGAAAATCACACTTTCTGAGCATACTGGTGGTCAACATTTCTGCGTCCTGGTCATGGCTGACTGGCACTAAGGAGCAGCAGATCCTCGATGGTTAACAACATTAAGTTTTCTGCAAGCTTTATGTTATGAAGCTCTGTTCAAGTGATGGTGTATGTCTCTGATATGCTATTACCTTCTCCAACTCTCCACGGAAAACAGTGCTGTTCAACCTGGTTCATTAAATAAACAAAATAAAAAGAACACATACAGTACATTGCTTTAATTGTACACGCCACAGCTCATCTTTTAAAACAGAGATCATCAGTCACGAAACCAGGGCCCTGTTTCATAAAGGGTTAAGAACAATCGAAAGTTTGATTTCAATAGGAAAACTGCATTACAGATCAAACGTAAGATTGATTGTAACTCTTTATGAATCAGGGCCTAGCTGTTTCTACGTAGATCCCAGGCATAGACTGTTTAGGAACCATACCACTGGTTATTGCCCCATTGACTTACACACTAAATCAGGCTAGTTCCCCGCCAACACATCATCCTTGTAGAAGAAGGCCCGTGTAGAAAAACTCAACCTGCACATGCCACCCCACTGGTTAAAGCTCACAATACAGGCTCTTACGAAACTTTCATGTTTTCATACTATGACCACTCAGATTTTGAGATAGAAGTGTTTGAATAATAGCTTCATATTTCCAGCCCTGATCACTTCTCAAAGAGCTCTTCACAGGGCGGAGTAATACCATCAAAAATGGCAAGCGCTGCGATTGGTTGAAACTGTCTTGTATTTTGCACATTCTTTAACTCATTTTCTACAACAACCACATCACAAATTGCTCATATTCAGTACTGTAAGTAAAAGTCAGAAACAAGTTCCCAACATATTTTAAGGGACTAAACTTGTCAGTCAATATTTTTGCAGAAGCAAAAGTTTTAATTAGTAGTCTGCTACAGTACCTGAAGAGGTGTTTCACCAACATGTGAAGAATAACAGGCCTATTTCAGATCCTTCTGTGCATATATACCATAAACACTTCTACTGTGCAAGTGTGCACCCCACAGTAAGGCAATCACACACCCGTTCACATCACTGGCAACACCTCTGTAGTGTGTAACTTAAGAGGTAAAATTTTAAATTTAAGGGAGGCATTCCACTTTTACACCTTGTACCCACATTAAACCCCATTTCTGTAGTCCTGTCACATGAGGCACATAAATATACTACCAAACCACTATAATGCATGCAAACAATCTTTTTGATACAAGCTGTGTTACAGTGACAGAATGTGTAGCAGAAAGTATATAGATTTTTTTTTTTTTTTTTTTTTTTTTTGTAACACTGCATTGGTTTTCATCCTTCTGGATGATTTGGAATGTCCAGAAAGCTGTCTAATTAAATTGAAAAAACACAGAGTTTTAGTTCAGTGTATAAACTTAAAAATTTTGAAAGAAAATACCTGTACACCAGGCATCTACAGAAAAGCAATTTTCATAAATTCTGTGTACACATATAGTAGCACACACAACTTGGTCATAGCCAAGAGGGTACAGTATATTGAGTTAAGCTGGACCAGGACTTTTAAATGAGGTGGCAAGGGGAGGTTCAGTAGGCCTATGTTAAAAATAACTTAGAAGAAAACCTGGTCACCACCCATGAAATTCCACACAGCATGTAATATGTACACGTTGCAGACTATGATGCAGTCCACTCAGGTAGACAATAAACGTGACTGATATTCTTGTAAGTTCAACAACAACACACCTACCTGTAAGGCTTTTACTTCTTGTTAAGAGAACTCCCATCTATAGGCTTCATAGACTGCTGATATTTTCCAGTCTGCCACTCAAATCTGTACCTTCCCTAGAGACACACTGCACAATGCAACTTTCCCGCTTCTTCTAGCAATCCCAGCTTCCTAAAGGAAAATAAAAGTAAATGTAACCTAATTCTTGGCAAACCAGAAGCAAACAGGGATCCTGAAGTAAATGTACCTTACTGGAGCCCATAGTTGCAGGACCCCCTCCCCCACCCTTACACCACTTCTTCATACTTTATTCATGCCCACTTTTCTTAAAGCCAGCATTTGTAAAAAGAAGCTTGCAGCACACAGGTTACAGTTTCAAATTATTGATGCAGTCACTCCAATTTGCAAAATTTGTATAACATCCCCTAGTTATCCTAATTCATGCGAGGTATTGCATGACTCCTTTAAATCATACCCCAGAATTTTTTATCTCTACGTAGTTTATTTTTACATTCTATAAACACAATATCAAATTTCGAAACATCATTTTGCCTTGAAAAAATGTTAGTCCTGTACAAGCCAAAAGTAGAAATGAGGACAGCCTTATTGTAGGGTCGTACAGTTCAAATGTATTTTGATAGCAATGTCTCTTCCAGGAATAATCGACCACATTAACGTATGTAACTACTGTTTGTACCTGCACCACCATCTAAAATTGCCAAAACAAAAAAAATAGTAACACACCATAGCCTACACCTCTCTCTAGCTCCTTTTCTGTCTCTAAGTCTTGCTGGGAAGGTATTCTTTGATCAAAGCTTTGACTATTAGGCCCAATTTCATTTTGGGGAAGTACAAGACAGTAGTCAGTCTGGGGATGAGAAGAGAAAGAATGGGATAAAATATTTGTACTGTACAGTAAGCATGTTCATCATCTAATGTTCTTATATACAAGTACAGTAAAACAAGAATTTGTAAAGTGTGGAAAAACTGAAATATCAGAACATGCAGTATCTGATACTGGACAACAGTTATTGAACTAAAAGGAAACTAAATTGGTGATATTGGTAGGGTACCCATTATTAAGATGCATTACCCTGCATTATTAACTGCAGGATTTCTGATGCCTGCCAATGAATGAGGAGACCAAGGCTCTGTAAACTCACCATGTACTGACAGTAACAATTTTTTCCTACTGTTTACTTTTGGCCCCTCGTCCAGTTCAGGAGTGGATGTGCAGATGCTTGGATGCAGATTGAGTGATCACACCAATCAGTCCTGAAGTGGATGCACAGATGCTTGGATGTGGAGTCAAAGCAAGGCGGCACACATAGGGCCCTACCGTGGGGATTTTAACAAATTGTAGGGAGTAGGTGGCACCTATGGGGAAAACAGAGGTACGGTAGGGGTAGTAGGGGAATTTAAAAAATGTCTTTCAAAGGATATATAGTTACCTCACAGTGCACTTCTGTCCGCAAGAGCAACACATGTCATGTTCTTATGTTCTTCAAAGTGCAAATTGATCATAAAATCTGATTTTGTCATTATAATTCTTGAAAACTAAGCCTTAATTTTTACACAACTAGAGGTACTGTTCCTTATTGTACTCCATTTTCAACTCCACACAGTGTCTTCAAGTGAAGAAAATAATTAATGTGTAGGGGAAAACTAAATTGTGTCTACACAGGTGAAAGGAACATTTTGTGAGGGTATACTAAATTCTGTGGGTGAAATCTGTTCACAGTATGTAGGGGAATTGCAGGGGGAAATGGGTATGTGTGGTAGGGGAAGTAGAAAATTTTGAGTGACAGCCCTGAGTCAAAGTTGAGCCTGGGTGCAAGTAAAACAGTGTCACATTGCATCCACGCATCCGGTGGTGTTCAAGAGTGGCCCTGTACTCTATAGTTCTACCCTTTATTAAACAGCTTTTCTCATTAAGATCTAGGGCTCTTCGTGTCATCCGCCGTCCATTTTTCAATTTTTTATGTATGTTTTAAGTTGCAAATGGCAGACTTACCACCACTTGAGAACCTTCCAGTCTGCAGCTAGGCTAGACAAATAGGGTAGACCTACTTGCTTTGAAAATTACTGGAATACTGGATAGGCCTAGATTTTCTTTTTGGGCTCACACCTCAGGGAATCAGGGCAGCAATGACCAAGTTGTGGGTGCAGTGGGCTTTCCTTTGCCCTTCACCATGTTTACCATTGTAATTAACAGTAGCCTAGGGTACTTCACACTGTAAGCCTTAAAGTAAATGGACGCATTGGCCTATTTGTGCACTGCACCGGCTGGCGTAACTCTGCCCTAAATGTGACTCTAAATATTATTGTAGCTATTGTGATATTATTCAACTCTGCATCAGTTCAAAAGCCCAGCATAAGCCTACATTAATAAGACAAACAATATTAGTAATTCATGGCCTGCATACTCCGTGAGAAGAAACGTTATTGTGGCTAGACTAACCACAAGCGTTCGAAGCATTCCATACATGATTATAGTGTATAGCCTTACGTTAGCGTATGTGCTGTATGTAATGCTTCCTACAACTTACAAGTTACAATACTTACCGTAAACTGTTTTTTAAAGATATTTGCATCCAATGTCCATGTTATTTATTTTTACTTATCCGAAAAGTAACCCGAACATCTAGGAGTAGTTCACACATCAAACGAGGGGCCATGAGGGAGAATCAACTTAACTAATTACCTATTTTGTGGTGCAAGTTGTGCAGTACTGTAGTACTTCATACATTCGGAACTTTCGCGACAGGCCTGATATAGTCGGTTGGCTAGGCTGTTGTCAACGTCCACAAAAAACACAGATCTAGTGAAACAAAACCCATGAGTTGTAACACTACCTGTGATTGGTTAAAACGGACTACACCTACATTCATAATGAGGCTACGAAATGAGTTTTGACGGCATAATGGCTTTAGACGACGTTTCGTGTTTAGACAACGTAATGAGTTTTGAAGGCGTAAGTACTTAAGGCGGCATAATGAAATGCGACGGAATATATTTTGACGTTATTTTTGAAGACATAGTGAGTTTTGACAAAAGATTTTCCTTCGAGGCTTAATGAGATTTTTCTTTAGGCGGGTTAATTAGTTAATACGACAAAAGTAATTTTGACAACGAAAGTAGTTTTGAAGGCGTAATAAATTTTGACGACTTAATGACTTTTGACGGCAAAATTAGTTTTGACGGCGGAATATATTTTGACGGCTTAAATACTTTTGAAGGCATAAAATGAGTTTTGAAGGCTTAATTACTTGGCACAAACGGGGCGCCGTATAGGCGGTCCGTACTGTCCATTGAAACCCACAGTGTAAGTGAACAGGAGGGCGGGGTTTTTAATTTCCGGTCTACTGATTGGGGAACGGTCAGTAGTGCAGTGCAGTGCGGATTGTGTAAAACAGGAAGCTCCAACGAAGAGGAGGAAACGACACTCTGAGACAGAATTTCTCGAGAGGAACAACTCCGCTGTACGAGAAGACGAAGGCCCCTGTGAGACGTACAATTGGGGGAGAAAACAAGCTCAATAAAGGCCCTGTGTACACTTTCAACATTCCAGGACACATGTGGCGACACATGTTGCCGACACACCTTGTTACCGAAAATGTTGACAGTGTGTACAGAGCAAAAAAA
>WURT03518922.1:2634-21488 GCA_009936505.3 Holothuria glaberrima | reverse complement strand
TGCTATGGTAAATTTGTTGTGCCATGATAGACCAACTCGTCAGCTTTCATTTGAGGGGTGGCTTGTGTGGACTGTGATCTTTGAAAAGGTTGTAGGCGGCATTTAACGGAGACAAAATAGTGTGTAAGTCAATGGAGAAACTAATGGTGGTGTGCCCCTTAGGTTAAGGCCTTAACCGGCTTAGAGCATCGATTAAGCTCAAGTGGATACCCTCTAAAAACAGTTGGGCAAGTATGCCTCCTACTAAACTGTTGGGTAAAAACTAGCCAAGTTGGTCAAAAAATTACCCTCGTTGGGTTAAACGTTACTAAGCAATGGGTACTTTTGCAACCAACTTGGGTAATTTTTTTACCCAACAGTGTAGCAGGAGGCATACTTAACCAACCTGGGTAAAAGTTTACCCAACAGTTTTTAGAGTGCATGTGTAGGGTCATTAAAGCATTCTTCGTGTAGCTGCTGAGGCAACGAGTACCGTTGACACTTTTTTGAGGAGGGGGGATTCGAAGATGAAACAATTATTGAATGTAGTCATCCTCATATGGGTTAGAAATAAAGTTAGGGGGGTTTTAGTAGCATACTGCATCATCATACCGTCAATTTGCAAAATGTGTCTAAGTCAGTGTCAAAAGACACGTACCCTGTGAGAACAATGTGTTTCCTATTGGCTAACATTCGTTCTTCGCCATCGTCACCCTTCCTATGTATAGATTTGAACAAAGTACACTGTTAGTCTACATAGAAGACTTACGTTACGTTACTCCACAGAGGTTAGTTGAGTAACACAGAAGTCACGTTAGGCTAATGAGGTTAAGCTAAACGAATATACATTTAAAAAGCAACCCAAGATGTATATGTGCATGCTATTGTCCATCCGTCTCTTTTAACGAATTCCAAATTTTCGATGATATTTCTCGTGAAGAGATTCTTTAAAGTTTTTACGCACTAAATATCATTTATAGAAGCAAATTTCACTTATTTCAAACAACTAAACAAGACGGGAAGGCAATGTTTTTCTGTCAAAGCTAAGGATATCCAATAATATAACGTAACATGATGTTATGGTTATGTAAAAAGATTAAACCATTTTAATTTTATCTGGAGGGTGTCTCGATGGGATTGTGCTTATTTTTGATCAAGTAGACTAATAAGCTATAGCTATAGCTTGTTTTAGAGTAGGCACACTGTCGGCTTAAACCCAGTTCCTGTGATAGTAAGATAAAGCCTATGCACACCATTTCAACTGAACTTTAAACATGTATTTGTAAATATACAATATGAAAAGGATATGGCCACTCTGTCAACCATTTTGCACATTTTCTAATGACGTTTTCTTCGCTAAATATAAACAAGGACCGATCACTTGTTAAGACAGACAACAAGAAACCGAGCTTGGATTTCCTCCGTGAGCTTCCCTCTGACTCTCCTGATTCGCTCTCTCTTTTACCACTTTCTACCGTGTCAGAGTAAGGGGTGGATGGGGATGTGGTTAGTTGAGCCATCCTGCAAGCAAAAGAAGAAAGAAATATTTACGACGTTGTCTTACGAAGATGTTGTAGATGCATTTTTGATTCAAGTAGTTACAGGGCATATATATATATATATATATATATATATTTAAATATATACATATATATACGTATATATATATATATATATAAGTATATACAATGAAAAGTTGTACTCTTGCATTCTTCCTATGTATATATATATATATATACATATATGCATATATAACTCTAATTCTTACTATACGGGGAAATCGATATATCGCGGTTTCGTTAAGGCGGGCGAAAAAAAGTAAAATAAATACGCAAATATTTCCCTTTGTGGAAACCAGATATACATCAACGTTTTTTCAATGGAATACCTCCGTAGGTGTTAACAATGAAATATAATTGCATATAGATTGTGTGGTGAAACGGACGCTACCACCCGTTTACGTATTCCTATATAAAAAGCGTGTAATTTCGCAAAGTCGACCTGATTTTTCCCCTTTTATGCGGTTTCCCCTTATAGGCGGGTTTTTTCATTCGATATTTCCCCTTAATCAAAAAATTAGCAATATATATATATATATATATACTGAAGATGGGAATGGTTGGTAGCGGATATATACATATATATATATCACTATGAGAGTCGACATAGCGATAATCGCGATAATCGCCACTTGACAACATAGTAATGTACTGGCCATACCGAAGACTTTAAAAATAGAACCTACTGTCATTGTGCTTGGTGCTCAGCATAAGCAATGGAGTAGGGAAAACAAGCCAGTGAGCCACAACTGAAAAAAGGCCGTGGCCGGCTCGACTTAAACCAGTTGGTTAGAAACTGGGCCGTAAAACCTCATCTAACTAACTATACTGACCATCCATTCCACAATAAAGTAACCGTTGCCATCATAAATTACATTGCCTTGTCAATTGTACAGAAGCAATAGCCTATACCGCGTTGGTAATACGCTGCCAAAAAGTGGAACTCATTCAAAGACTGGTTTCAGCTTCTGTCGTCACACTATTGACAAGATCAAAAGTTTCCCGCATCGAGTTCTTATCGAACACAAAAATTAGCTACATGCTTGTGGCTTCTACAAGACATCACACAACTGTAAGGCAAAGTGAATTACCATTGACTCGTGAGTAACACCTGATCACTCACACCAACTCCATAGACCTTACACACACATACGCACACACACAGTGTTACACATTGAACTTCTAGAAAAAGTTTCACTCAAGTAATTCGTTCTGGTTTGCAATTACCTCGAAGGGAATCGTAGAAGACGGAAAGAACTTTTTGGTGAAAGTCAAGGGGGAAAGTTTGACAAGGACAAGTTGCTTGGATGTTGACGAGCTCCTGACAAGCCCGATAAAACCGAAGATAATGCCTAATGTATCATCAATACGCAGTATCGATTACAACATTGTAATGAAATTTACAAAATGTCACAAGTAGTGAAAGGTAGTATAACTGAGGGTAGTGTGGTCTTTCTTCCGGCAATATTACCATATCTTTTTGACAAGGAGCCATTTGAAAAATTATGACACAGATTGTCACGGCTTATAACTACAACGTCCTCTCGGAGTAGGAGACACTAATCGTGGTTTGATACATATACATATTGCATAGATGACACGTGACACTTACTGATGTGAGGAAAGGAGATAGGAATTTGTATAATGCAACTTTTCTGATGTGTATTTCATGTAATTCGTAATCTGAACTCAATTACGAAGATAACTTTAAAATTTCTCACAATTACAACATAAGCCTGGAATGAAATTGCATGACCCTTTAAAGCAAAATTTGTTTTTCGGGGTTCGCCCTCCCCACCCCCATTCCCACCCCACGTGTTTATTTGCAACTGATTCCTTCGGCATGTAGTACCTACTTTAATAAACCCCACCCCCATCTATAATACATCCGTGCGTCTACTACAGTTGTTCTGACTGATTTGACTAACTTGCTTTTGATAGACTTAAAGCAAAGAAAAAAATCTATGAACATTTACCCCTTCCGTTGGTATTAGCTGGTTTGTTGATTTAAATCGATTTGTAAATTTATAAATTTGCAGTATGCTGGAGCTGAGTAAGGACAATTTATCATCTTCATAATTTCTGGTTTATTGAATTGCACCTACTGCCGCGTCTCAGCATTAACAAAAATAAATAAATTAACATAAATAAATTCGACTATATGGGCATCGGAACACGTTCGGTTTTTCAGGAGTACCATGTACTTTGGCCAAAAGACAACGAATGTTTCACAAGTTTCTCTTCGTATCCTATTTCTGTTAGGAAATCTTCCTATAATGTGCTTTTCACCTTCAAATTACAGGTCTACCGTTGAAACTATACCTTTGTTCCATTTTCGGTGTTTACGTGGCATATGATTCAGGATATTGCACTTTTCTTCCCCTTAGACAGTTAGAGTAACAACTAAATAAAAAGTAAGGGGCGTCAACTATTTCGCAATACAAAAAGGTATCAAGCTTTATTCAGTAAACTTTTTCAGTTAATAGGAATGCAGGCCAAACACAAGCTTGCGGGGGTACAAGGAGGGCGACGATTCTGAAAAAAATTCGCACCACCTAGAAAATTAAAAAAAAAAAAAAAAAGTAGATTTTTTACACATCTCGCCCGAAAAATGTTTTACCTCTTTGGAGCTACCCCCCACTTTAGTACCTTGTCTGGCTAAGAGTCTGGTTCACTATTAGATAACCCTAAAACGTTAGGAAAGCGTGAAGAGGTCGGTACAGGTTAGTCCTGTTCGAATGAATATCGAAAAGCCTTTCCTACCATTTGTAACCAGTTTTCTAAATCGTAAGTTATATGTATATACCACCTTGCCTCTTCCCTTTAGGTAGAATACCAATAATTCAAGAGATTTCATACCCGCTAAAATATTGCCTGACAAATGTAGTCCCTAAAAAACCTTTGATACACTGTGTGTACCCATCTTGTTGAAGCGAAGTGTCCAATGTGTGACGTGGATATTAAAGTAAATGAAGTACTTATCAGGCAAAAATAATGGAAAGTGAAGAAATTTTCGGCTCTGTTTTCCTTTATATCCTTCCCCTGTGGAAAAAAAGGCTTTTTGAGTGAGATGAGAAAGAAAAACCCCTACCCCATTATAAAATCTCCCAAGGCTCAAAATTCAATATTCAATAATTCAATGATATGAGGGGAAGCTTATGCCTGTTGCGAACTGTTGAGAACAGACCCAAATTTTGTAAGTCCATGTAGAAGTAATTGGTGGTACGCTACCTTCAACCTAATGACGATTAAGTTCACACACACACACACACACGCACACACACACACACACACAGAGAAAAAAGGAGAAAAATAATTTTCTCGGTTAATACAGAAACCTTTGATTTTATTGCACAGTTGTAATAACGTACGCCGCCATGACAAATTCCGTAGTTTTAATTATCAGCGATCCGTCTGTACTTCTGTGCAAATTTACGTCTGACGGTTATTTATTCGATCGGATGAAAGTGAGTTTGACTGCTTCTGTGTCATTGCCTAGTACTGGGCACTGTGGCTTTGTACCTGATGGGTGGTGCAATATTCGCCTGGGGACATGCATCACTTATAAAAAATTTTAACCCACATCCCGCTTTGCAGTCAAGTATTACGAGGAAACGTAAAACAGTGTTCGGTGAAGCATACAGTCTGTTGATATCTCGTTGAAAAATTTTTTTGATCAACTTGTTTGGGCGAAGAGCTTTGAACGTGACACAAAGTGTGATTGTCTCCCTCGGAGAGCAATCGGTCAAGAAACTTCCATGAATAAGAGGAAACATTTTCTCTAATAACTAATCGGTTCTATCTTCACTTTTGTTGTAGTACAAAATAGCGATAGGCAATATTTTGACAAGCAGACATTATAGGTAACTAGGCTATAGTATTACACACATTCAGAAGATAGTTCACTGAAATTTAAATAGACGGTATAGGGGCTTGTGATCATGCTACTTGGCGGAAGATATTCAAGTACAACTCTATTCGTATAATGAGATAAAAAAAAAAACGACATTGGTCTGTGTCTTAGCAACCAAGTGCACTCACACACTATAAGATCAAGTCTTAACTATAAAGTCGTTTCTCTAGACCTCTTATTGTATGGCTGTCGAAAATAATTTTGCAAATTTGGAAGGCAAATGGAAGAATTAAACTTGTGTTACTATCAGACCGTATCCAAACGTCAACTGCTACCTTCAGTTAGCCTCTTTTCTTGGGAAAGTACAACCAAACGGTGTTATCGTATTATGTAGGAACGACCCACAATGTAATTTACGAACGCGCCAAATTCGGGCATTATGTCGAGTAGAACAATTTTCTCATCAATCTTCTATATAGTCTTTTTCTGTGCCAGGAATTTCCCTCAAATGGTGCATGTGGACGTAGGCCTGTGAAGGATTTAGTTCTTGTGTATAGGAAACGATCGTTTTGAAAGTGAGCAAGGTATACGTTTCATTTTTTTTTTTAGGGAACGGTCGGCCCGGGTAATCGAAATACGGCAATCCTACCACCTTAGTCACAGAATAAGACGCGGTCTACTTTGTTAAAATAGATATACATAGATATGTAACAAGGATGAAGTGCACTTGCAAAATGATACCTGCATGTGAAACCATACTAATGTGTCAATAGGTGCTGACATACGTGCTAAACTTCCCGAAATTTCGCGCAACTAGTACGGCCGAGCAAATGAAGTAGAAGGAGAAAATTGTTACTACTTTACTTCTATACGAAGAAATTTAATTAAAGATGAAAAATTTCTTTTCTTCTTCCTTACCACCCTTGTGCACTAACTAAAAACGCCATGTATTTTTTACCAACGAAATATTGCAAAATTTTTGTAATGAAGGGGATACCAACATTTTCCTACAGTCAGTATGCAGGTATGGCACTCCTCATATATGTCGGTATTATTCTCACATACGCGTGGCCGGCTCGACTTAAACCAATTGGTTAGAAACTGGGCCGTAAAACTTCATCTAACTAACTCACATACGCAAGAAGTACCAGGATTGCCAGCTCTGACTCTCACTTTACTGCCAAATTGTCACCTGCAAACTTCAAATATTTTAATTCACTGCCAAAGAAAAGGTTACAAAAACCATAATACCTCTGCAAGAAACGTCACAAAAACACTGGAATATGTGGCAAATTTAACTGTATTTATATACTTACTAATTCTTTATTCACAGTCAAATATAAAATTTCAATGCCAATCAAGATTTTCACTGCCAAATTCACCTGACTTTGGCAGTGAATACACTTAGGTAATAACCTAACGATTTAACCCTGCATATAACACACGGCACTGTTTACATTGGACGACTTCACCACGTTTTATGAAATACATGTGTATTTACACTTGAGTTCAATAAATCACAACTTATCCTTAGCTATTCAATTGTTATTTTTTTTGGGGGGGGGGGTTTAATTTCATTTTGCAAGAAAGGTGCGGAATATTTAAAACTTAAGACCCACTAACTTCAAATAGCACTAGCAGCATGTTAGTGATAAGTCAGTAAAATTCATATTACAAATTAACTCCGCCATGGTTCAAATTGTTTCCCAGTCCAGGATGTAATTAATCAATACATATATTTGGAGTATAAATAGAAAAGTTTAAGCGCAAAAAGACGCCTTTGTGTTACAAACGGCTTTCCTTCATAGAGTGGAAAAGAAGCTACGTCATGATTCACGTTTTCACAACTAAGTTTCAATCATCAGACAAGAAGATCAATGGATATAATCTATGACATACTTCAAAGTATATATGCATAGGCAATGTAGGTTATACATGTATCTATGTATGATTATATTGGACGTACAATTGCGTAAGTTGAAAAAAGCCTAACCTTCTTCTGTACGAACACAATCGTTTCAAGAATTGACACCATCCACTGACAGAAATCAATTGTGCCTGCAGCTGCTTCGACACACTGTAAAAGGAGTGTATCGATTCCGTACAAAACAAAGCAAAGGGCGCGTCTAATTATGAAAGTGACAAAAGGAGCCTACACTTGGTAGCAAAGTTGCACGGATGAGAATTTTACAAACCTATCGTGTACTTTGGAAGGTCTATGGTTTGACCCCATGCATGTCTAAATGAAAACAATATTTTCAAGACCATGCACCACATTATATATATTTTCATTGCATTATTTCGACACAGGACTTTTTACGTAATCGACACGGTGCATATATTATTAATTCTCTGCTTGCATGTTCGACAGCCGTATATAGGATACATGTCTAACACTTTGCCAAAATGTACCACTCCCGCAGATGCATTATGGGTAAGAGTAGGATATCACTGTTGAGAAGGGATGGGCTGCTTGATATTACAACAGTCACAGATGAAGCATTTACCATTAAGACACTATTTAGCGGTCCCTTTTCCGCAATGTTTTCAAATAGTCCACACATTATTAAAAAGGAGAAAATTTGTATTTTTGATTCCTAGTATTATTTTTAACAAAGCTTGCGCTAAAAGAAGAACATAGTGGTAAGTTAGATGAAAGGTTCCACTTGTCCGATTTCGTATAGAAAGTTGACGCGTGGAAGGGCTGGATTAGCTTAAGAAATTTGAGAGCGTGGTGGACTATTGGCTAATGTGTCGGACTTACGATCTTGGATCTCCGGTACGAGTGCTGCCGAGTTCATTACCATGGGCGTCCTCTGAAAAAATTCAGGGAGGGGCAAAACTTCTAATTGATCAAATCAGGGTAAATTTTTTACTCCCTAAAAAGAGCTTAATGCTAAATTTTGGTGCCTCATACAGAGGTGAAGCCATGAATTCACCAAGGGTGGGGCAAAGCCTGTAGGCTAACCATCTAAGAGTAGCGCCAAGAAAATTTTGGCCAAAATGCCTCCCAGATCGCTGGACAAGGCACTTTCCAGGCCTTGTGAGTTGCTTCTAATCATTTTCTACTTTGAAATCTCATTTTTTGGTAATTTCCTAGAGATATCATAAAAAATGTTGATTTTACTTTTCCTTCAAGTTTTTTTTTCAAGTTTTTGCTTTTCCTGGGGCAAGTGTCCTTGCCACCCTATCGGACGCCCATGTTCATTTCTTAACGTCATTGGGCAAGGTGATTATTGTATCAATTACCTCTCTGGGTACATGTGAGGTAATAATGTCATTGGCGATGATTTTAGCTGCAGATGTCTGGATTGATTGTCTCTAGGAAGGGTTACTGTTGACCAGGGGAAATAGTTGTGAAGCGCTTTGGGATCTCGATGACAAAGCGCTATATAAAAACCAAATACTATCATTTGAAAGGTGAGGGAACCACTTGGCTCATCGAGGACCCTATATCAGATTGATCGTGGATGAACACCGGCGAGATTCGTTTTCTCTTTTGGACCAGTGCTCAAAGATTAGCAAAGCAGGGGTGTACTAATCTAACCCAATCCTGCTCAAGGACTGCCATTGAACATCCCATCTGACAGACGTAAGTGTATTCCCCGTCTTTAGCCACTGTCTCAAACTAGGAAGAGTGGTGGATCCCTACTCTGCACCACTTGTCGAAAGCTGAACCGAGCAAGTCAGACAACAGTATGCCCCCTCCAATGGAGCTAAAACGTTCTGGCTCCATACTCTCTGAGTCCATGGTTTCCCTAATGCCAGCATTCCACTTTTTTAAAATGCAGGTAAGTTTTCAAGTTGAGTAAAATTCCAAAAATGTGTTTCCTTTCTTGAGGAATAAATGACAAAAATATCATTGATCTGGTGAATGGACTGTCTAAGAACGACGTGTTCGCGTTCTTCAATTTTGTTCAAGAGTAGGTTTAAATTATCTACCGACAGGAGAAGCAGCAACCAAGTCACCTTCCTCAAATTTTGGGCTGCAATGCCCACAATCTGTGGTGACAGGTCGAAAGGTTCTAATCATGACCCCGTCCGGCATACCCTAGTTAGTTAGTTAATTATTTAGATGAGGTTTTACGGTCCAGTTTCTAACCAATCGGTTTAAGTCGAGCCGTTGTGGCTCACTGGCTTGTTTTTCTTACTCCATTGCTTATGCTGAGCACCAAGCACAATGGCAGAAGGTTCCATTTTTAAAGTCTTCGGTATAACCCGGCCAGGACTCGAACCCTTGACCTTCCGGCTGCAAGTCGGATGCTCTAACCACTTGACCATGCTGAAACCCATAGCCCTACAATCAAGTTCTGTCAAGTTGTGTCATATTCAGCTAAATTCAAGGACGGTATTCGTCTTTTGTTGTGTTTTACACAACACACACACACACGCACACACACCAAGCATGAAGCAAATTGAAGGTCGCAGTTCAAGGATGTGTTTTTACAAAGTTAAAGGGATTTTCCAGAGACAAAATTCACTAAATTCAAAAAATGCAAAAAATTTTTCTCTATTAGGAGGTGAAAACCGCATCTCAATAGCTTGCAGCGTACGGAAGATACAAACTTTAAAAGAAATGCAATTTTTTTCTCAAGATAAAGTGCATTATGGGAAATCTGTGATGTCATCGTGGCACATTAATTTAACATAGAATTGAATTTCTTTATATTAATGCCGCTGTAGGGAATATTTAGCAACTTTGTTTGTTATGCCATAAATATGGTGTAGATTTGTGCTACATCTACATAGAAACATATTCAAACATTCCAACAGTATCAGATTTCAAGGACAAACAGGACATTCAATTATAGAGAAAACAAAAAAAAAAAAAAAATCTGAGGCAATGTGCCCAATTTACATAACAGTCTGTGACTTTGATGAGAACTGGAATTTGTATTTTTGACAAAAATAAGCACTCTTTAATATGAGATATCTTAAGTTAGGAAAAGAGTATTGCTATGGGGTTTGGAGGGCACGAATTGAAAAAAATTCTCTTTTACATGAGACCCTTGTGAAATGCCACTAGAAAATGCCTTTATATATGCAAGGGCACAAACGTTCCTGTTCAACTTAGTCAAGTAAACTCAACCAGAATTGACAAGCTGGACCCTAATATCAAAGGCTGCGTTGCTATACGTAACCACAATGTGTCTTTCGTGGTGATCCCTCGACCTCTGCGTTGTTGTCCACATGGAAGGTTCATCAGAAGGGGATGACTCTCAAACATTATGCAGGTTACATCACACAGTTTGTGGACAGAAAAGGCTATATACCCTACGTTCTGAAAAGTACAGTACATATATTGTAGAGTGCTCTTCACGGATATAGATTCTATGGGTAAGAAGTACCATGTTGAACAACTGCTTCTAATATGTTTGATGTTACGTTGACATAATAATCTGGTTGCATGCAACTGACAAGGATGTGATGTTACGCAGGATATTATTTCGTTGCCATAGCAACTGGCTAAAGCTAACAATATCTGAACCAGTTTCTATGATGCTGGTCTGGGCACATATGCTAACATTAAGCTTTGTTATTATTGCCCACAAGACAACAACAATTAATACAATTAATAACCGACGCAGATATTTACAAGGCCTACGTTTTCGTCGAAAAGAGCACTTTGAAAGTGGCATATTTGAAAAAACGAGAATTTGGGAAGTTATTGTTTGGTATGGTAACAAGCAACTACGAAACGCCACCGTGATCGTGACGTTGATCATAGGACCATCTTCAAACAGCATAACTGGACTTGATTTCCCTTGTTGATTCAAAAATATACTAAGTAGAAAATCAAAAAATTGTAATATTAACGTTTTTCAAAAACTAAACATTGATAACTGTATTCATTTTCAAGTTAAAAAATTAGAAATCACGTTAAACATGCTGCATGAACAGTATGGCTGCTCACTCTGAAAGTGTTTAAATGCCATCTGCATATTTAAGTTATTCATACTGTTGAAAAGTAGTAATTTATTTCTCTCAAACTTGCGGTGTGAGTACATGGCCATGATTTCAAAAAAAAGAAAAAAAAAAGAAGAAAAACTATATTGTCTCTGGCTGTGAGCATCAGTTCCATACTTAATGGTGTGAGTACAATATGTTATGAGTACAACTACAAGTTTAGTATGTGGTTGTGAGTTTGAGAACTATACTTGTAGTACAAGTACAATGCCATGCGAAGCAGTCTTTTGTGAGAGTGGGTACCGCACTTGAAGTGCAAGTACAATCTCATGAGAACGAGTACAAGTACAATCTCTGGTTGGGAGTATAGGTACCATACTTGTAATATGAGCATAATTTCATGAGTACAAGTGCAGAGTGTCTGTTTTGTGAATATGACTTATAATACTTTTGTGAGTATATTGTCATGAGTACGAATTAAGGTATATTGTCTCTAGTTGCGACGAGTACTTTTCATGTTTAACCTTTAAAATCTGAGAGCACTTGTGCGAGGTCAAAGATCATTTGCCAAAACACATGGAAACAAGCACTCTCTGCAAATCTGCTTTTTACTTCTGAATTTTCAGAGAAAATGAAGAATTTAAAAATTACCGAACCATTAAGTTTTGTCGTGATTTGTTAGTCTGATGGAAGTGAGTTTATTTGTCAACAGGATCTTCTGCAGGTAATTGTGCAGTAGCCTTCAAACTTATGAATATGAATATTATGTAATGCAGACAGCTATGCCATCTGTAGAGAAGCCCCGAAATACTGATATCAATATTTCTCAGACACCCGCGCTAGTTGTCTTGACGAATATCTCAATACAATAGTTAAAGGCAAAATCAATGCCATCACCTACTGACACAATTTATTAAATTTGTGAATGTAACATTTCCGGTTATATGTTAGAACGTGGCACATGAAACAAGTCAAAATCGATGGTACTGCCGTCAATTTAAAATTAACTTAAAGACGTCTAGTGTAGGCCGTACAACAAGCCCTCTTTCACATTAGTCTTTCAAAGTAGCAGAAATACTTTTGTTTAAAGAAGATCATATGTTTATGAAATATGTTACTTATTATAGAATGATCCTTACTGCAGGTAAAGTTTAGGCATATTTTCTATTTTTTTTTTTTTTTTGCAAAACTCACGCAGACTTGCATACACACAAAACATGAATGTATTTGCGTTTTACATATGGAGTGGATAGGCCTAGTACAGTGGATACTATACACAAAGTGTTTTATTATATTGCCCCAATACTTGATCTGTTTCTGGGCCATGTAAGGGAAGAACAAAATGCTTTTAGGCACGGTAGATTAAGGCTATACAACATTTGTCACTTATTTTGTTCGTTCACTTCTTCATATAATCATAAGTTTGTTTTAAGACCAATTGAATTGATATGGGCTACCGAAAGAAATGTCTTTGGCTTGTGTATAAATATATGATCTCTTTGTATGTGCCTGTGTCATTTAGTGATACATGACGATTTGTTCCACAGTGAAAGTGAATAAAGAAAGGCTTCTATTTTAAATCTTATTGAAGGCTTAAGTATTAACTAGAAATACATTAACCAGTTTTGTTTCTTTCTATTTTGACATTTGCTATGGTCCGTCCTTTTAAAGATATTTTTACATGCACAATTCTATACGCACCTGTATTAAAGTCTAAAGATCATGGAATAACCCAAAACTCCAAAAACGGCGTCCAAGCGAAATTGCGTACCGTAACATACAGTGTTTATTCCAATTTACATACAATCCATCCAATCCATTTTGATTTAAGTTGTGTTTCTCATGATTGAAACTAAAATTTTGATAATTCGCTTCCTGAGTGTTCCGTCTGTTATTTTCAGTTACAATGGAAGACAGCTATGAGTTCAAATATTGCACACTGTTTTCATGCTACACATCAGATCGGCTGATCATCGAAGAAATTAATTGCTCCGTAGAAAAAAATTATTCGCAAATTTTACAGTTGTAAATATT
Source organism: Holothuria glaberrima (assembly GCA_009936505.3). Classification (NCBI taxonomy): domain Eukaryota; kingdom Metazoa; phylum Echinodermata; class Holothuroidea; order Aspidochirotida; family Holothuriidae; genus Holothuria; species Holothuria glaberrima. The sequence goes on along the minus strand of WURT03518922.1, from coordinate 8,156 downwards.
ATTCCATGAAATTCCTTCGACATTGTTACAGAAACACCGCTAAATGTCATAAAAGTGTAAAAAACAATGAAAACTTCACCAGCTGCTGTCTTTTATGGTAAATGCATTTTACTGTTTACCAACACGACGGCAAATTCCCACACAAGTTTACATCTTCATCCGCAAGCAACCGGCTGCAGTATATTACAACCTTACGCCATATATGTACAAATCATCTATGGAAGCAGCCGTATATACAATGCTACTTCATATCGAACGTACGTGAAATACAGTACATCCCTTCGAAGGTCAAATGAAACAAGATGAATATTCAATGGTGATCATTTGTGCGGGTTTCCAGAAGTAAGCTGTAAAAAGCAATTATAGAACGAGAGTCCTTTGTGTAATTAAGACAGTGTGGCTTGTTGGTTATGTGCGTAGATGAATGGTGGTGGGTACTAAACGATGACTGTGCTGTAACACGCTGCAATATTGCAACTTAATAATTTTCCATTTCGTGCTGTTTTTATGGGGTAGAATTTTTTTAAGGCTTTACCGGTACCATCCTCTGACTGACATATTCGTATAATGAGTACTGTTAGCTACTTAGTTCACAGGAGTATTTTTATTACGGTGTTGACAGGTACAAAATTTGAGAGATGTGGCAAAGTAAAGGCCATGTGTCCTTCGGGGTGAAATCAATTTAATTAAGTTTTGATCACATTCCGAGAAATTTTAGTCATATACGACCACGCTCACAGACTTCGATAATATGATTAACAATGTTTTGTCAGTTGAGGTTCCGATTCATTTAAATTCAGATATGTTAAAAAGTGCACAGGAAATAACTCTTACAGTCAATCGGAAGAAATGTAACAGCGGACGAAAATATGAAAATAAAGAAAAAAGTGATGAATTTGCGGTCGTACTACTTACAGATTTCTTTATCTATTTTTTCCACCCTACTTGAAAAGTGTATGAAAGTGTATGAAAGTGTATGAAAGTGTATGAAAGTACACATAAAAGTGTGTGTGAAATAATCGTGTGGTAGGTTGTAACTGACATACGTCATACATGTCAACAAAAGAACTATATTAATGATTAAGCAAACTGCATTGATAGATAAGGAACTATACAAACTGACTGATAATCAACTAAATTGACGGATAAACAGCTTCGTTTTTGTATGATAAACTACACTGATTACTATGCACCTACTTTGATGTATAAATGACCAGAATGATAGGTAAGCAACTACACTGTTATCAACTACACTGATAGGTAAGCAACTTTCATGGGGGATATATCCCCCACCCCCCCCCCGAATCGCCGCCCATGAACCTGACCTATGATGTCATTGATGCTGAGGTTGATTAGAAAGAGATCCCGTAATACTGGAAGTCCCAAGGCATAGATAAGACCCCAACTTTAATGAAGTGTCTTTTGTAATTTACTGCTAGTAGCCTACTATAGAATTTATCACACTAACACAAGGGATAGAATAAACACTAGGCCTAGTGTAAATGTTCTAGCCTATTGGAATTCGATTTGCATAATATGCACAGCCAGGTCATGTCATTTTAATTCATCGGATTGAATGGTGACTTAAAATTTTACCTAAGCTACATGAAACTTTTAATGAGCCATTCATAGTTACCGATTGCTCGATGATTATGGAAACAGGACTGAATACTTCCTCGGTTGGTCACAGTGAAGTGAATGGACATAACATAACATAACGAGTTTAAGGGCAAAGGTGGGCAAAAGCCCCATAAGATGCCCTGTTAAAAAACCAGACCCAAAACAAAACCCAAACCAAACCAAATACTCATACAAAAACCCACTACCACAATCAGATTCTGACCCAGTCACAATAAAACTTGTCAATGTTTATATTGAAGCAATTGACTGAAGAGGAATTGATAACCCACTCAAGCAGACTGTTCCATTCCTTGACAACTCTATCAGAGAAGCTGAACTTTCTGATGTCAAGCCTAGAGAAATGCTTCACCAGCTTCATACAATGGCCACAAACACGGAAATTAGCACAAACCTCTAAGTAGTTACAATTAGACAGAGAATTCCTACCAGAAAGGAATTTGAAAACCTGCAGCATATCGCCCTAATCTTTCTTAACTCAAGAGTAGTAAGTCGCAAACATTTGGGTTTATCATGATAAGGGAGATTATCATAAAATCGGTGGTTGCTAACTAGAGCGTCATCCAAATATCTGGATGGCCAGTAGTTTGCTTTGTGCAAAACCAACAGAATTCACATCAATTTTGTTAACACTGAATTCATGGAGTTTGCGGGGTCACGTGCGTGACAAGTTACGCAAATGCCGTAAAATAAAGACCATGCATCATTATGGGCCCCATGTATTTATGGAAAGATAACTTTTGTTCAGTGTGGACTTCCGAATAAAGGTCCATATTTTACATGTTGACCATCGACGGACGGATGGTAAAGCATCTTATGCCTCCTTTTTTTACACCCAACTGCGGGGCCCCTAAATGTGGGGGGGGGGGGCCTGAGTCTCGGTTGGCCCCGTTGTAAATCCAGCCCTGCTGATAGGTTATCAACTGTATTGACAGGTAAGCAACTACACTGGTAGGTTATCAACCACATGATAGGTAAGCAACTACACTAATAAGTTATCAACTATGTTAATAGGTAAGCAACTACGGTGATAGGTTATCGGGTCGTCGAGTGGCAGAGGTTTATTCCAGTTGGTATGTACCAGCTTGTTTCACATGTTCGTGCATTCGAATCACGCTCGATGTAGGAGGGTTTTTTTCGGGGTACTCCTGTTTTCCTGCCACTTGGCAATTGGCTTGCCTTTGAAATCGCTTGCCAGCCGAAGAAGTCGGTTTCGCGCCGGACTAAAGCGCCCTTGGGTGGACCTGTTAACCAGCCGACTTTGCGTTGCGATGTGTGATTGGTTATTAACTATGCTGATAGAAGCAGTACACTGATAGGCTATCAGCTATAATGATAGGTACGGTAAGTAACTACACTGATTGCTTACCTATTAATGTTGTCACTTGCTCACCTACCAATATAGTTGATAACCTAACAGTGAAGTTGCCTACGTATCAATATAGTTAGTAACCTATAGGTTTTCAACTATATTGATAGGTAAGCAACTACACCGTTAGGTTATCAACTATATTGATAGATAAGTGACGTTATTGATAGGTTAGCAATTGTATTGATAGGTAAACAACCAAATCACGACGGCCAGCAATTACATGGATGGATAAGCAAACTACTCAACCTGCAAAAAGGTAATATATACCAAGAAATTATGAACGAGTTGAGAAAACTGCATGGCGTTATCTTGTTTTAGAGCTGCAAAACTCTTTGCAAAATGATGACTTAGAGCAAGTATTCTATTATGTCACGATGTAGCAAAAACTAGAGCAATTTCAACATTGTTTTTTTTATCAATAATATTTTATAATGGAGGTATTCTGACTGGGAGACACAATCAGCATTCTACACATACTTTCCAAATTATTTATGTTGAAAGATAAGACGGACGATAGTGGAAAGGCAACCGTGATATTCTTATAATTTTATATCCTTACCATATCTTGTTTACAAGGTTTTGACCTCTTGTGACCCCAAATGACCTCCACCAAAACCAAAAGGAAGTACTCCCTAACCCTGTCAATCCACATATCAATAGATCTTGGACTGAACCTGTAGCTCTACTAAAGTTTATCTACTGCCAGCACTCAGCAGAAAGACATAACGGATGTGCTTGGCATCATGATTATTCAAAATTTCTTAGACACGCCGGGGGACATAACATCCGTGAACCCCAAGCACAGATCTCACTGAGGCTAAACTTTGACTCTCATAGCAGCCTGAGTGTCATTTGTATACGCATTTTTTTCAAAACTAGTTTCAGTGAACATGTACTTTTCCTGTAGTTACTGCACATTTAAAGAAATTTTCAAACAAATTCATTTACAAGAAACCAATGTTGGTCAATGCTTTTGTTTTTGTTACAATATTTGTTAGACAAAGCAGCCAGAAATCTTTAAAGATACTTGTTTTAGTCACCTGTCAACAAGTTTTTGGGAACGCCCTTTACACTTGGACACATCCATTATCACCATGGGGGTGGATTATTCCATTATTTTCAAGGGACTCAAGATTAAGTAAACATGTAATTTTTCTATAATTTGTGCAGATTTTAATAAATTTTCAAACACATTCATTTACAATAAATCAATGTTGGTGAATGTTTTTGTTTTTGTTAAAACATTTGTCAGACAAAGCAAATTTTCGAAGGACGTATAACTTTTTCACCTCAAAAGGAAATAAGAGCATGCGAAATGTACGACAAGGATATCAAAACTATTGTGTAAATGACTGTTTCAAATTAGGTAAACAAATTTCAACATTCTGTTTCTCGACAACTGTGTAGGCTATGAATATTAGACCTGTAAAATGATATTTATTTTTCAACGACTGTAATGTATAGGCTATTCTTGTAATTCAAGAATTTAGGTACACTTAAGACGATAATGATTTAACTGAGAACATTAAAGTATTGCCTCTTCATGATTTTCGTATCTCCTTCATGAATTTACACTTCCAAGTATTCATTCCTGCTAAATCAACCAATCTCGCATTTTTGATATACGGGTTTTACTATTTACAACAGCCGAGACTGGGAGCCTAACCTAGCAAGGACAGTCATTTTTGCTGGTTTATGTCAGTGTACTAAATGCAGTGTCAGTCATAACACAGCGTGAGCCTTTTGATTTTTGAGTCGTAAAGAATTACGCCCGGTTACCATCAGAGGTATGTGATATCATTATCTTATCTTCATAGGCTGCGTTCGGATTGTGTTCGACCCAGCTGGAAACTTTTCAATCAGAAAGTGTAACGTTAAGAAACCTGTATGTGCAGAAGATTAACATTATCAACTGCCAGTTACCGTTGATTGTAATTTCAAATGGCCTTCCAAGGCTTCTCTGCCTTACATAATTTGATCATTAAACGTGTACATTATTGAACATGATCATTCCGTACAAGTAGTCTGTATGTCAATTAAATATTAACATCTAATTTACTTGGGGCGTTTGGGGGATTCAAAATGGATGACTCAACCAGTGTGAATTAAAATTTTACTACTATGAACATCATGAAGAATAAGCACACATGGGTAGTATCAAAAGGACATACTCTCATTAATTTCTTTGCCTTAACTGTGCAAGATATAAAATGACCATTAAGATTACGTTATGAGATTACCTTTCTAATTCCTTTCGACTCTCTGGCGAAGAGCCGAAGGGAGAAAGCAAACGTTCGTCCCGAGCGTGTTCTCCTCCCCAAAGGAGCTACGTCTTGAAGGGACACTCAGACTTAAAGTGACCAACCTCTTGACCAACCTCTTGACTAACCTCTTGACCTACAGACCTCTACATCATGGGTCTGTCATGCCGCGAATCCTTACTCCCGATCAAGTACATGACCACATTATAAGTTTTGTATTTGCAGTGACAAAGCGTATACGCCGTATATAT